>VYZW01023775.1:10593-73899 GCA_013401315.1 Balaeniceps rex
CGGGCCGCTGCACACTTCCTGCGGTGCCTGCGGCCGGGCGCCGGTTTCCGGTAGCTGACAGGAGCCGGAGCCCGCCGCTGCCTCCTCCGGCGCGGAGTACCACCGCGCACACAGCCACGCACGGCGGGCGCGGAGGAGGAGGAGGAGGAGGAGGGACCAGAGCAGCCCCCCCGCCCCCAGCCCCCGAGCAATATCACAGTAATCCCCCCATGCACTACAGGCGATATTGCACAGCCTCCCCGCCCCACGCTCCCACGGACAGGCACCTGCAGGTACGTGACCCGCCCGGCTGCACCGTGGGTGTGCGTGGGTGTGTGCGTGCATCCGGCGCTGCCCGCCGCGGGGGGCGGGCGATATTCCCCGTATCTCTCTTTGTGCGCAGCGGAGGGCTCTCCGGGAAGCTTTCCCGGGCAGATACACGGTCCCCCCCGGCTCCCCGGCCTTTCCGTGGGGCAGGGGCAGGTGTGCCCCCCCGCGCTGCACGGGAGGTGCCGGTGCAGGGGGAGGTGGGGGGGGCAGGAGTGCCTTGCGGGGGGCGTCGGGTTTTGGCACAACATAGGGAGCGGGGTGACCCCCCCCCTCCCCGTTGCATCCTCTTGCAAAAAGAAAAGCGACCCTTTCTGCCCCCACCCCGGGGTGAAATAGAGATGGGAGGGGGGCAGCCCGGGGGGCTGCGGTTTGGGGATCTTGGGGTCTGGCGGCTGCACTGAGCAGGGGGCAGAGGGGCGGTGTGCTTTGGGGCAGAACCCCCCCGGGGGGTTCAGCCACCCCGGCACCTCCCGCAGAAGGGCAGGGGAGCGCCGGGGCATCCCACTTGCCCCCAGCCCGAGCAGGCAGTGGGGTACGCACTGGGAAAGACTGAGCCCCTCGCAAACTTGGCTTGTCACCGAGATGAGGCAGGAGTGATAAGGGAAGCCAGAAAACTGTGAAACAAGCTTGGAAAAGATGGTTAAGTGCAAAGGAAAAGAGTGAAAACAGTGGAGAGATATATTGAGCTTTCCGCAATTTAATTCCGGCTGTCAGAAACAGAGCCACTTTCCAGCCAAAGGAATAACTATGACACATACGTTAAAACTCACCTTCCATCTACAGCGTAAATGGTTATAAATATCCCCTGAACACAGCCGGTTATTCAGTAGTACTAGGTGTAGAGTAAGGCTGTTTCCATTCAAGTGAATGAAGATCTGTCACAGAAACAAAACAATACACCAGGTAAAAATGAAGTCTTCGTATATGCCTGGCTTTCAACATTTGAATTGTTAATCCATGAAGTTTGCTTTTGCCTGCCTTCTCCGCCATTCCCCCGCTATCCTCAGAAATGCAGCCTCTGCCAGTAGTACTGCAATGCTAAAACTGCGATAGATGCTAAAGCTTGACTGTGAACTGCCGGGGACAGTAATGGTTTACCTTTTTTCTGTTGATTTGAAGAGAAATGGGACCAAGCCCTTAATGTGCTTGTTAGCAGCAGTGAGAATTTGCATAAATCAAATTATTACATCCCTTTGCTACGTTTTGGATGACAACTTTTCAGGTCAGGGGCTAGGCTTGTTTTTCTTAACTTTTTTCCCTTCTTTAAACAGAGTAACCCCAAAAGGTCATTTCAGGTCAGGAATGACCAGCTCCTGTTCCACCCCCCCTGCCCCGGCTTCTTCCATTCCCCTCTGTATAATTCAGAGCTCAGACCAACAGGGCTGTGCTCGTGTGGTACTGCAATTAATCTAATAACCCCAGCCAGCACCACGCTGGGGCTGCATGCCTGCCCCACAGCACGTGTGCGTCGGTTCAGACTGCTTCCAACCGACTGGCATTACCAGGAGCCGAGTAAAACCGCCTCGGGGGTCAGATCTGCCGGTTGTCTCAGGCTGATTTTTCAGACGTCATTTCAGGCTTGGCTAAACCTATTTTTGCCCACTTCTAAAGCCACACAGAAGTCAAAGTCGGAAGTCACACGGTTCATGCACTCGCCTGCTGTCCTGTGCTGAGCCTGGCACGCGAGCTGTCTAAGTGATACCCACAGCCCCTCCTCCTCCTCTGTCTGTGGCTTTCAGCAAAAAGCTATTTTTCAACCTTGTGCTCAAGTTTATCAGCTCCTTGAAATCCTTTATAGGTGAACTAACAAACCAACCTGATAGTTTAAAAACCTTGCACCCAAATGAGTAATAAAGAGATAAGAATTGGCAAAAAGATACTGTGTGAACTAAGTATTAACAGAAAGCGTTCGGGGGATAATACATGGTCTTACATGCAGTGTAAAGCTTGTTCTGAGAGACGTACGCAGTGGGGTTACTCTTTCTGGTGTTGCTTATCTCAAGAGCCTAACACAAGTCTTGTTTGTATTCCACTAGAATAGTTAGGTTTCCAGGAGGTAACCTAAAACTTGTGCAAAAACTGTAACAGCTCAAGTACTTCTCTACCCACTGTTAGCAAGCTGGTATTTTGTTTTGGTTTTTAGCAAATATATATTGAAGTTGCTCCTGTACCGATGCATCGATGCACTGGTAGTCTCTGTACTACACCACGAGGTTTCCTATAACTGAACTTACTGAAAGCTTCAAAAGCACAGTATAATTCTGTTTCATTCACGCAATGATAACGGGTTTATAGTCACTGAGTTCCCAAAGCATTCGCAGTTCTCTTCGTTAGCAGTTCACACCTGGCAGTCACCAGGTGCATCTTCGTTAAGTGGCCACCGAACCTCACCTTGGTGCTGGTTTGACCACGCTGTCTCATGTCCACGCGCTGCAGCTCAACAGAGTCTCTCGGGGTTTCAGCAGTGCCATCTTTTCGTATTTTCAGTATGCCTCTCTGCCTCCCTTCCCTGTTAGTTATAAAAAGCAGACAGAAGAGGTCTGAAGGTCTTAAGTGGGGGCAGACCTGTAATCCCAGCCTTGGCACTCATTTCCACAGTGCCACTGTTTTTCCACATCTGCACTCTGGGAGTGATAACCCATCCATGCACAGCTCACAGAGGTGGTGTGAAAATTAACTACTGTTTGTAAGGCAGTTAGTCCTCTTGAGGATTGTTATGCATCTGGTAATTCAAGTGTAACTAGCTGAGCGTAAGGCTCTGCTTTCAAAGGTTATTGTTGCACACCTTTCTGCAAAGTAAAACGGGGTGAGGTGAAGGTTAGTCACTTAAAGTAGTGCAAATTTTTATTGGATTTTCTGGTTCATCTTCTGTGAAAAATATTCAAAAAGGAGTGTTAGTTCAAGTCAAATATTTCCGTGGTGGATCTGCATAATAGCTCTAAGGAACTTGAAAGACTTATACCTTAGTACTATTAATAATGAAGAAGACCTGTGGAGCACGACTGCTTCATCTTCAGTTACTTGACCTTGGCTCTGATTTGTTGATTTATGAACTTTATTTACTGGCAGGGTTGGTGAATTCTCTTGCAAGACAGAAATTACAGCGCGCCAGCCCTCTCTCGTTTCCGTGGTAACGAGTACACCGCACAGATTCCCTAATGAGACCCTTGGCTGGCCACTGATTGTCTGCGTTTTTCTGGTTCGGTAATTCTGGGCCCTGAAGTAAATAAAAGGTCTTGTTCATATGACTGTCCGAACTCAAGCAGTCAAAATGGAAACAGAAATAAAAGAATAGATGCCTTCAGCGCGGTGAGGATGTATTGTAATTTAGCCTCAGTCGTATATAAGTGGATGGGATATAAGCAGATAACTTTCAGGATTGTGTTTTTTTCTGAGAAGGCTATGGTGAAAAGGACCCATCCCAGATCTTGGGTTTAGTTTGAGCTCTTCTGTGGCTGACTGATATGTGTGCAAGGAAGTAAGTTATTTTGCATCATCTGGGGGCTATTCTCAATCACAGGTGTTTTCTGCATTTTCTGGTCTGCCAGTTTTTATCACAGTCCTTGTATTGCTAGAGAGTTCCTTCATAGTGCTCTGTTCCCTTTTCTTATTTATCGTTTAGCAACAGGCAGATCTGCAAACTTCTGTTCACTTGACTTATGTTAGCTCAGAGACATCACGAGTCCTGTTGGACCCAGGCATCTAGGGTTTTAGTCCTGTGAAAAGTTACAGGAACAAAAGTTTTCCTGTAAGTGTGAAATCACAGGATTAGACTCATGGCATTCACGGAGTGAGCACTGTGACCTTCTGGAAGTTTTTATTTCCATTGCAAGAGTGCAAAGTAACTATTTTCTAAGAACAGTTACTGTACTTAAAATATTTTACGTATGTGGTTTATAAATAGTACCTAAATAACTGGAAAAGATAAGGGGAGGGAAGAGGTGCCTCACGCCTTTTCTCTCCAGCTTTGTTTACTTCATTAATTTTCCCACCCTTTTTTGTATGGTCTGTCCTATTATTTTCCTCTGTGACCTTCAGTAAAGTGAGTGTCTTTCGTCAGTGTGGACAATCAGGCAAAAAACAACCCCCAAAAATGTTTTTTAAAAACAGGAACATAAACATATAGCAGTGGGCAAACATCCAAACGCACATGTTGCTTAGCTTTGGCAACTGGACTGGATGAGGAGTAGTTTTATTTTCTTGAATCACCAACGCTATAGTTTGAAAGCTTTATTGTTTAGTCCCTTCACCTATGAACAGCTGCATCTTGATGAAAGAAATAGACAAGAAAAGTATCTGTGATATGATTGTCTTCTATAGCAGTTTTATTCAAAATACGTGTAAAGCTGGCAGCAACTGAATTTAGTAATTCCAGATTTCATTGGCTATCCTGTGGTGGGTTAAGGGTGGAGAAAATTAAAACCACTGATGGTCTAGTACTTTACACTGCAATTCTTTCTTTGCCCTGCCAGAAGCAGCCTCAAAATGACCTGTGGTACTTAACTCTGTATGGACCCATCCTGCCTTAAAGATTGCTGATCGGTGTGACGCACAGAATAAAACTAACTGGAACAAGTGGTAGGTTAGACATCTCTCTTAAAGGGAAGGCTCCAGTGGAAAGCTGTGAAACGGCTAAGAGCCAGGCACCATGCCATATTTTAGGCTCCTGATTGCTGATTGTCTTCTTTAGTTTTAGAGGCAGCAGCATTTTAAAGCAGTGTTTTCCCCTGTGTGGAGGTGTGCTGGCCTGCGAACAAGGGAGCTGCGGTTGTTAAAAGCTGTTGTTGCGTTCTGCTGTTTCGGCTGCCAGTGTCAAATGCCGTCCCCTGCCCCTGCACACACACCCCCAGCGAAAAAGCAGAGTTACTAACGTGTGTCTGCTGAACCCAGCCACTTACTTTGTGGGTGTAAGTTTCCACGTGGTCAAGGGCTGTGGTATACAAGCTGTTTTGGGAAACTGCTTAACAGTTTGCCCAGTAGTGTCCCAAAATAACTGCTGTTGTATTTTATAAATATCTACAGATGTATAATATATACATATGAATAATACACAAATATAAAATTATGATTATTTATAAATATATATGTAATATACACCTATATAATAATTGCACTACCTATAAATAATATACTTGATTTTGATATTGTATTGTTATGTATTCTGTATTATTTAATATATTATATAAATGCAGTTATGTATTGTATATAATTATATATCATGTATAATTATATAATCTATTAACATGACATGTTTTATTATTATACATCATCATCATCATTATTATTATTATTATAATACATATTCTATTCTGTTCTGTAGTCAGATGAGAGAGAAAAGATAGGTCTTGCAGAGAAGGTGTCTGCATTACGGGGTGAGGGAGCTGTGGTTTGGCTGGGATCTGTCCTGCTCCCAGTCCTATGCAGTGTTTTCCCGAATGATAGAGTGGAAGGAATGCCTCCCTCCGTATTGCACCTGCGCCGGAGCACGAGGCTGGAAGGAGCCGCAAAGACGTGGGAGCACAGAATCGGATTTCAAAATCATCTCAACAGTTTTGAGATCTGGGCTGGAGATGACAGGCTGTGAGGTGTAAAATGCGGGGTTCTCTGTGGTGGGTTTAGGGAAATGCTGAAATTACAAGCTGGGTAGCAATTTTTTGGCCAAAATTTTTTTTAGGAAAAAAAAAAAAATGCTCTGCAAAGGGGAAGGGAGTAACTTTGTTCCATGGCCAAGGTGGATGGGACAGGGAACAATCATTTTCAGTAGGAGGGAAGGTCAGGGCTAGGCATCAAAACACGCTCTCCAAGAAAAAGGCTCACGGAGCTCTGGGAAGTCCTCACACTGAGGTTACATGAGCATCTGTCAGCAGGGAGGGAGGGACTATGAGTCTGCTTAGGAGGACCCCTAATTTTTAGTGATTCTTCTGTCATGGTTAAACCCTTAGTCTGTAGGAAGTTTTTCTCTAGAACAAGAGTATGATGGACATTTCCCAACAGGGCTGAAGAAAGACAACCAGAAACTCTTTCACAGGAGATAGAGAGGGAGGGGAGAAAGGGCACGTATCTACGTGACTGCAAAGCACTACCTCCAAACGTGACCCGGCGTGATGTGTGAGCGGGTGCGCAGAGAGACGTCAGTGCCATGAAGCGGAAAACACCGCGGCAACATGAAAACACTTTTCAATTGGTGTATCTTCAGCTTCGTTCTTGTCACGGTACCGGTATCTCCCTAGAACTAGTCCTGGTGCAAGAAACCGCTTGAACAGTTAGAAACCTCCTCCCTTTTTTGAACAGCATGCTAGTATGGTATTTACACCTTAGCTGGACTACAGTCAGGTGCTTCCGTGCGGTTGTGCACAGAGAGTTTCCAGAATGACAGCTGAAATTAGGGAAAGATGAGCTTTTGGTATGCAGTTGGTGTCCTTAACTTTTCTGTTTGTCTCCTGTCCTTAAAGCTGAAGCTGCAGACCATAATTTCTATACTTCCGGTGTCTCTGCAGTCTTAAGTACGGAGAGGAGAGGATGTATTTATGCTCTCTGCTAAGTGTTCTCCTGAAGCTGTAGAGAAAACCCTCATCGCCCCGTGATAGTTTGCAAAATCTGCTGCAACGCACCATAAGGAGCCAGCATATTTTAGCTGGTAACACTCCAAATGTCATAGCTTAGAATTTGCAAAATATTGCAGGATGGAACAAAATTAATTAACTATTCTCAAAATGTAGAAGCTGACACTTTTTTTTTAATCCGTGAGATTTTGATCCTTGCTGTTGAGCCAGTTTTGCATGGAAGATGTCGATGTACTCATTTCAGTGGAACGTTTTCTGCTCTCCATCATGTGGATTGTCCCTCTACAGCGGTCCACGGTCATACCAGGTCATGCCACTCTACACTGTGAGGTTAAATATCTGCTCAGATTTTATTGTAACTGAAAGCTTTTTAGAAAGTCTTTTTTTTTTTTCATGTTTACCTAGGAAAGTGAGTATTTCCTGTCTGAAATTCAGATTTCATACTGTCTTTTTTTACTTCTGTTAGGGGGGAAAAATCACGTTGGGCTTCTTTTATTCTTTTCTTTTTTAGATAAAGCGTATTTTAACCAGCTTATCTGTAACTGTAAATCAAGGGTGCCTTTTTAAAAACTGAGCTCTTAATCACAGACTCGGCATTGAATTTTTTAGACCCAAGAGGCAAACGTTTGTTGTGCAACCAGTAAACTACAATTGAAACTGTTCTGTAAAGTGCTTGGCATAGTCTGTGCCAGATGTGTGAATCCTAGCAATTTTAGTAGACTTGATGAGTGCTGATGATGTAATTTTAAACCATTCAGGTTTAACATTTCCATCTCTGATTTCCAAAAATACAGATAACTGCTGTGGAACTAAACCAGTTAAAAAGAAGTGTTGTCTTTATAACAAATGAATGAACATTAAATATCCAGCAGCGGGTTGATAATTTCCAAATCTCTAGATTTCAAGTTACATTTCAATGTAGATTCTCCTTACAAGTTTAAAACTTGTACCCCAAAGTCAAACCTCATGCATATAACTTGTGTCCAAAACTTCTTTCAGTTAAATCCTGTTTTCTGCACACAGCTTCACATAGCAGGGTATAGCCAAGAACCCCATAAATAGCTTATTTTCGCTGAACTGAATATTACGAATTAAACAAGCAACGTAGGACTCCACCCACTTTGTCTGACCTGGTGCCTGGCATCAGCCTAAAAATCAGGCACAGTGCTGAGTGTTTGCTGAACAGGCAGTGTGATCTGATTGAAATACTGATGACTGATGAAGATTTTTTGGCTGGGGAGAGCTGGGTCAGAGATTTAGATTTTAAAAATCTGTCTTGATTTGAAGGAGAGAAGACAGTTACTGTGGAGGTGAGTGAGGAAAGCCAGAAAATTATATATGCAATATATATAAATCCACAGTATGTAATTTTTTTTTCCCTTGTCTTACCCTGGTCATGGTTACTTGCTTACCATAAATACTCTAAGGGCTCACTCCTATAACATATTAGATGCAATCCAGCAAAACACAGGCGAATGATCCTTCCAGAAACAGAAGCACTAGTCAATAAATGCTTGCAAATTTTAGTAGGTAATTAAGTTCCATGCATTTTTTTCCCTGTATTTTTTCCCAAATTGTCTGCAAATATGCTTTTCTTTCAGCTAGCTTTTTTGTCTGGTTAGATAATCTATTCCAAAATAACAAGACTGATTTTAGTATGGAAATGTACAGCAGCCCTTCTTAGTAACACATTCACATATATGAAAAGAAAGGCTGTCTGGCAGAGAAAAAAATTAAAAATTTGTAAATTTGGGTTTACAATTTATTTTGTACTGCAAGAGAATACATTATACCGAGCATCGGAAGTCAGTCATGTTTTGGAACAGCTCCACAAGATAGTGGAGCATTACTGGAATAAAGCATCAGGCCATTTATATGGAGGGTGGCTATTCACCCAGCCCTTTATTTGCAAGAAACATTCCACACTTTAATTGAGCTCTCTTCAATGTGCTGCATCTGCTTTAATGTGCTGTGTTTGCTGTATGCATTTGAACAGTCTCATAAAGATGGTTAAAGTTTGCTTTGGTCTAGCCAGGAGTCAAGGAGAAATAGCAGCTCAGAGCCATATAGCAAAGATATGCACTATTAACCATTGCAATTTAATTTTGTGTGTGTGTGTGTGTTAACATTAAATACTTTTCTGTTGGATAGTTAACTCTGTAAAGCTAAGTGACCTCTTTCCAGTCGGGCATCTCTAAAACTGTCTTCACCTCTGCTGACCTCCTAGATACTGACTAAACTGTTCAGCTGTGTTTGATTAGCTTAGTTTACAGACCATTTAACTGGTGCAGAAGTATTTGCATGGGATAATACAGTGAAGATTAAGATGGGGGAAGTAAAATCCTGGAAGCATTTCAGCAGGTTTTATGAAACAGAGAGGTATGAATCCAGCGTGTGTATGTGTATTTTAAAATCTCAGGGCTTGCCCTTTGGGCTCAATGATTTGGAGGAGAAGTTGCTCTTGCTCCTTCAGTGGAAGGTGATGATTTCCGTCATTGCAGCCATTCCCCTCGTGGCCGTACCTTGATGTTGGTGCCCTGCCCGTGGCTGTGAGGTTCACACTGGGCATGAGGAATATGCTTTTTAATAAGATCAGAGCAGAGCAAATTGCTCTGTGTTTTACTTCATTAGTATTGGTGCACTACCACTGTCCTAGCACAATTAAAAAGCGGAGGGTCTGAGTGAACACATCTAGACTCAGCTCTTCGGTGTCTTTCCTTGGCTGCCTCCACCCGGTGAATTTCACTACTTGCCTACACTGTGCAGTGTTGGAACACAGGTTTTCTTGTTCCCATTGGCATAGCTGGGGTAAATTTGTAATATTACATTATATCCATCCTTTTCCTCAGATGCCCGTTTTTCCAATACTGATGGCCACTGGGCAGTGATCTTCACTGATGTGTTCCAAGGGAGTTGCCAGTCTTTTTTTCCTCTCTTGTGTTTTTGGCAGACTGTAGCTCTTCAGAAGAAATTGGGGTGACAAGTGCATATTCCCTTGCCTACCCAGGTCATTCATCAGGAGGGGCTTCATTGTGCCTCTCACTGAGGAGATGGAGGAACATCTGCGTATGGCTCTTGAGACTCCTGCGTGGAGGAGGGAGCTGGAGTCTTTGCTCAAATGCAGTTTTGCCCTGGCCCCCACAGATGTCATTGTCAGGGTTTTGGGACTGGGTTGGCAAGTCAGTAGGAAGGCTTGAAGGACACACCTGGTTGCCTTGACGGTACTATACAAATCTTCCTGTAAAATTAAGGCAGCCTTTGGTAGCCTTGGGGAGGGCAATAGGTGGGGACATCCTGGCTGTGCAGAGGGACCAGGGCTTTTGTGTGGATGAACCTACCATTCCTCTGGGTTTTGTGTGGGTTGTCCATCTTGCACAGTTTGGAGGCGCAGTGAGTTTCCTGCAGTCTTGCACGGGTTTTTTGTCCAGTGCTGATATCCTTGGAAATGTGCTTCTGGGGCCAGGTTAAGCAGAGGGTCTGCAGGGCTGCCTTGTGTAAAAGCCTCCTCCCAGCCAACCCGTGGCTGGGAGAGTTGGACCCAGGCACCCACGACTAACGCCAGAGCCCGCTGTGAGCAAGGTCCTTCTCACACGGTGGGAAGGACTGCTGTTCCCATTGCATACTGCTTTTACGTGAATTAATACCTGCTCTCTAAGGCATGAGGTATCTTGTTGAAGCTTTATTGAAGGTCAAGTAAATTAAGTCATATAGGTCATTTTCGTCTGCTTGATTCACCTTTCCTCTCTATTTAATGACTACTTTGAAAGACTCTCAGAGCCATCAGGGGTCTAGCAGTTTTCCCTCACGACTGTTGTACAAGTGTGATCCTATCTTGTTGCATTTGTTTTAAATGCTGTGCTACTTTTAATTATGCTCTGCCAGTACAAGATACTTTCTCAAAAATAATAGTGTGTCACTTGTTCTGTATTTATAGTTATACTACAAGGAATTCAGAAGGACGTCGAAGGAAATTTCTGCTGATATGGCATGCTATTTGAGAAACAATGTCTTGTTTTTGGGGGGGGTGTCTGGTTTCAGGGTACTGACAAAAGAAAACAGCATTACCATTTTTCGCCTAGTCTGACCCATTAGATTGTTTGGTAGAAAGTATTTGAGTAGGTGGCAAATTGAATTGCTTTTACATTTTCAAGACACTTAAGATAGAAAATAGAAAAGACAGCGCTAGATAAACATGCTGCATATATAATAATATTAGTGCCAAGGAAATTTAATTCAGTCTTCAGTGGTGGGTTTGGGCAGATGTGTTGCAGTCAGCTAGAGATAAGGTAATGCATGCAATGCAGTCTCAAGTAAGTAGGAACAGAATGAAACCGATATTTTGCATTATTTTGTATTATTTATTGTATCTGATAAAAGTGTACAGCAGACACCTGATACTAGCACCATCTGCCCAGTATCAGATACTGTGTCTGTGTGTGGAAAGGATAGGATGGTGCTGTCCGGACTTTCTGTACAAGAGTTGCCTCAGAAAAGCTTTTACTCTGTAAACAACTACTTTGCTAGTGCTTTTCTGGGTAATTTGCTTTCTTTGCTCAGGCTGTAGTTCTGTCATTAAAAATCAAGATTTGCATGAGTAGTTGGCCTCTAGTGTGCAATGGTCCCAGTGTTTTATCTTGAGACAGTGAAAAGCAGCAGTTATGATCAGCTGTTGTAAGAAACCCATATTCCTGTGCTCTGAGGGTAGGAGACTGCAGGAAGACAGTTTTGGCATAGTTCAGTATTGGAATATACTGTGAAGGGGAAGAAAGTCTCAAGTTTTGAAAAAGTACTTTGCCTGAGTGCTCTGAAGGGATAGATGTCAGTAATATGCTTAGGCAGAGAATGAAAGAAGGAAGAAAACAACACAAAAAATGCAGGGAAGTTGCCAGCTGTTCAAGTAGGAAATAAATTGATGGAAGAAACTACCTGGTGCACCAGATAACCTGGTGGTTACGCACCTTGGTGCTGTTTAGGTGGGAGATGAGGTGGGACTCTCAAACTTGAGTTTGCCTGAAAAGCCACACTAACTCAGGACTGGTGCTTGCAGAAAGAGCTTACATATTTTCGTATAAATCTCTCAAGGGAAAAACAAGCTTTCAATCAGGTTCTCTAGGCAGGAGGCTACAGTTCCCTCCAAAATGGTGCGGTCAGCAATGGTCTGCCATGGTCCTGTCCGCTCTCTATGCAGCTGCCCCTGAAGACCCCAAGGAGGGCCATGTGGGCTGTCCACCCTTTGCACTACAGAAACGTGGTTCCCATTTTACAGAAGGAGAAACTGAGTCAGAGGGACCCACGCTAAAGGGTGTTTTGTTGCTAAAGGGCATTATGTGCAGCCAGAGACCACTGAGCTCCTGACTGCGCTCCAAGATGAGAATCACCTCTGGGGCAATGAGCCGGGGTTGCCTCGCTCTTCGCGAGACTGCTGACAGGTACAGTGATTCTCCTTTCTGCCTGTGACGGGATGAGTTCCAGAGGATGAACGATGGACATTGCAGCGTTGGGCTCGAGGTGTGCAATCATGTTGCATGTGTCTACCCTGGCATTTGGAAAGGTTTGTGTTTGAACAGACCACCTTCCCCAAGGCTGGATGCAAGGACAAGACCTCTGTTTCTTAGGCTTTTTTCCTAATCATATGGCTGGATTTTCAGCTAGCCCAGTTGTGTCAGATTATAATTAAAGGAGAACAGCCTGTTTGCCACTGCCACCCCATCACTCCAAAATCGGGGTTGTTTCCAGAGCACAAAACCAGTGATCTGGTCCCTGAGGAATAGGGACAGCAGGTCTGGCAGTCTAACAGGTCAGAGGGGCACAAAATGGGGAGAATAACCTCTACCCTTCCACCTGCACCACTGAGAGCAGCTAGGTCTTTCTCCAAAGTCATGTGAAAATGGCTTCTTTTGAGGGGGAAGTGCATGCAAGAGGCTCGCTCAGCTACAGAGGTGGGCAAAAATAATAAGCAATGTGTTTTGGTGTATGCATGGCTCTGCTGAGGAGTTTCATGTGCTGCAGCTGTGATGAAATCTGCACTTCTCCAGGTGGAGGGGAAAAGTGCTTAATAAAGCAGGTGCACAAATGGTTTGTGGTCTTAAAGAGCGCCTGAGCCACCGTGGTTGGCTTCCAGGTGATGCCCAAGGCCAGGAGCAGGCTGAGCCCCACTGGGTTCATGCTCTTGAGCTGTGTCATGGGGGACACATGTGCAATAACAAGGATAAAGGAGGGGGACATGAATGAGCAGTTACAAACCAACCTGCACCTGGATGGCACTGTGAGCTGTCCTGGCAGTTTAGCAGTAACTCACTCCTGTTGCTTTCTTGGCTCTCACAGCAGCAAGGGCTGGGAGTGTGGTAGAAGTGAGTGACAAAATACCCTTCCCCACAGACAGGGTCAAAGCAGCAGGTTTTTCTGGTAAAAGGAAGGAATAATATTCAACAGTCTCTTTTTTGGGATGATACCTCAGCCAGTGATACCTTGAGGAGCAAGGGACTACAGCTAGGCAGGAAAAAGACAAAAAAATGGGCAATGGAAGAGCTATCCAGTGCTGCCTGATGCTCGTCAGGAAATGCAGCTTGCAGTGAGTGGTGCATGTGGACCTCATGTGCTCCACTGCAGCTGCAGCATGCAAGCCACCAGGCTTGCCTGTGCAAAGCAATATGCCTGCAATTTGCTGACAGAAACGGAAAGTTCTTTTGCTCTTCCTTATGGGATGCGTTTGCTTGTTATGCTAGGGGAGCACGGAGTAGGTTGGGCATACAGACAGAATGACTGTGCATACCCTGGGGCAAGACACAGTGTTTGCTCTGACAAAATCCTGTTTTATTCTGGTTGGGTTTGTGTTCATAAAGGCCTCTGCAGTGCATATTGGGGATTGAGTGGGCTGGGAGTGGGAAGTTGCAGACTGCTGGGGAGAGCAGTTTTTCAGGAACTTTGCTGCTGTAAATGAAACCCATGGCCTGTCTGGTTGCCAGCTGCTTCTTCACAGTTAACAGAGAACGTTGTCTAGAAACTGCCATAAAGGGCAATCCTTGATTTTCTGTGGTAAGGGCGGTTTGAGAAGATTTACAAGCATTGTGATTTTAATTTTACAAGCGTCTGTGCATGCACTGCTCACAAAGAGTCCTCCTAACTGCTCCCCTTCTGCTGCGTGGCACGGAGAGCACAGGCTGCTCCAGTTCTTGCACCCTGACCAAAATCTACCCAATTTAAGACTCTGCAGACTATCGCGCTAGTGAGATACACCTTGCTTATGTTAACCTCGGTGACAAAGGAGTGCCCTCTCTGTGCATCACTGAGGATCTGGCATATGACTGGCAACTGGGAATCCCACTTGGCTGTGACGTGCATGGCAGCAACATGTGCCATGAAGGTGCAGGGGCTGGATGGAGGTGACGAAGTTGAGCCAGACCTTCCAGCAGCCCCTCTGGACAGGCCTAGACGTCTCACATATTCCTCTGTGCCTTTATGCCTAATGGTAGAGCTGCTAGCATTGTTGGGGCAGTCAGATGCTATGAGCAAGCATTAAGAAAGTTACAGGCCTTGCTGAAACTGGAGGTGAGTATTTGAGTTAGACGGTTGGATAAAGAGTGAATTTCTTAATAGTAATTATTAAAGTCAGTCTTTAACTTTCTGTGGAAGCACTTGTTGAAGCAGAGGCAGGTGACAGTGTTGCTCTGGTTCACTGAACAGTTTAGTCCAGTGGTAACATTACCACTTGTGTTCTTCACGGACGTTTGTTTAAAATATATCTGTGTTTTGTTTTGGGGGGACTTTTTGCTGACATTAATTTCTTAAGTCAGTCTTTTCCTAATGTTAACTGCTGGTGTCATGGACATTGTATATTACTGGCATAAAAAATATTCCATAGGTAGCAGAAGTGAGCTTTTTTTTTTTTTAAAAGCGTGAAACTAATAAATACAGAATGACACCAAAGCAGGGAGGAGCCCTGAAAGATACAGCTCTAGCCAAGCCCAACACTGTGGCTGTGGTGCGGATTTGCACCGTGTTGCAGTGATAAACACCCGACATTCGCAGCCCCCGGGTGAGCCGGTCAGTCTCGCCGAGCACCGCCTGCCTAGCAGCGAGGTGGTCTCTGGTGCCGTCTCCCTCTCTCACCCCTTGCTGCTGGCCTGAATGGTCTCCATGCATCGGAGAGCAATGGGAGAGGGGGTTTCTTCTGCATGTCTTGTATCTTCACAGAGTTGGCTCAAGTATGACTTCTAGTTGCTGGCACAGAACCAGTGCTGCCTGCCAAATGATGTATTGGTCCCAGGTACGGCTCTCCTCACTGCCCCCCTGCCCCGCCCTTCTCGCTCTATCCATTGGATTGGACTCCAAATGTGAACAACCAGAAGCTTTACCATTAAGTAACTTTTTTAAAAATGGCTAGTTACCAAACACAGTGTTCTTAGCTATGAAACGTTTAACTTGCGCAGCTGTGCTGCAGAGAGAGAAATCTTTTGACTGCACTTTACCTCTCTCTCTTTCAAAAGAGAACAGATTTTAATTTCTTGCCTTTTTGTCTTTGGCAGATTTATTCTCGTGCTGCACAGCTATTCTAAACACAAGCCTTATAAAATGCTCTGTGAGGCTTTATTTTTGTTCATATCTGTTTTAGAAGTATTCCTAGGTCTGTTTGTTCCGATCTGGCAGACAGTAAGTAGGTTAAATTTCCCCTGACATCCCTGCGTGTTTTGCTTGCTTTAGCGACCGTAAGGTGAGACTCCACCGTAGTATGATGTTGGTGCAGCTTGAAATGAAACCTGATTTTAACTAAGGTGGCTGCACCTCTGAGGGCCAAACTGAAGACCATACTTCATATTTTTAACTGGTCTAAGAGCAGTGACGTAAAAGATGTTTAAAAGGGGAACAGTGCTGTTCAGTTTTATGTCCTCCTGCTGCTGGGCTTTATGAAGCTGGTAATGTGGAGCTTGCCCTTTGCAAATATAATCTGGGATGCCCGAACTTCTCAGATGTCCTTTGTGTTTTGTAAAGCCTTTGAGTGCTTTGTTTCAGTGCAGTTGTTTTCATGGACGTTGGCTGTTGTAATCTGGTTACAAACAGGCATGGTTACAGAAGCGCTAGCATTTGTGCCCCATCAGAAGCAGCATTTCAGCACTTGCATTTCCACTCTAATTAAGTGGTTAAATTTGAAAAGGTGATTGCAGAGAGATCAGCTTGTCAATATTGTAGATGACATAAGGAAAAACATGTATGTCTGTCCCGCAAGACTTAAGTGTGTTCATCTGTTGGGTGTGGCAGCATTTCTTTTTCTATCACTACTGGGAAGCGTGGGTCAGAAATTGCTTCCGACCTTTTGTGGAGCCAGGACAGGGGCATGTTGTGCCCCCGCAGGACAGTAAGTGAAATGTGCCCTTCCATTTGGTAATCTCAGTAGACAAATGCTACTGAAACCTTAGACTGAACTGGCAGCATCAGCAGGGTTAGGAAGCTGAGCATAGCAGGGACACCGTCAATTTTGCAGTGATTTCAGTGCTAACGCTCAATCTGAACTCCCATCCTTCTCTTTGGTGCTAGCATGCACCTTTTACTTGCAGTTTGGCAGCTGGAGGAGGGGGGGACAGGGACTGCCCTTCAAATCTGGTGGATCTTGTCTTCTCCTGCCTTGCACGTGTCACAGTGGCTCTTGAGATGCATGCAGGTAAAGGTGAAATGCTGTCAGTGTGAAGCAGGGGTGAAAATCAGCTCAACGCTTAGATCTGGTGTAAGGCAGGGGGGAATTGTCCCTCTGGCTTCTTTCTCAGGTTGCTCCAGCACTGAGTATGGATATTGCAATTTGCAGCAGAGTGAAGGGACATCTTGCCTTGGCAAAGTCAGAATAAGGGCTATCCAGCGAGAGGTACCAACACCATCATTGCTGAGTTTGGTGGTAGTCATTTTCACTGCTCCCCCCACCAACTCTCTCTCAGTGGTAACAGTTTGCAATTGGAAGAGGCCAACTGTGTTTGCAGACACCTAAAGAATGGTGGAAGGCATTAATACGTGAATACACAATACAGATTTTTTTTGTTGTTGTTTTGGACTCATCGTAATAGTAAATAACCAGCAGCTCTGACTGGAGCAGCTCTTTCTGAGAGAAGAGGAGACGAAGCTGTCCAAGCGCATTGCCAAAGAAGTCCTTTTGATAAAACATCAGCAGAAATTCAAGAAAGCTGGTCAGGGCAGTTCAATACAGTTAGCCCCTGTATTAATGTCAGCATGTTCTTTTTCATCCTTTCTCCTTTTCGTTTGGTTTCTAATTTCTATATAAGAGCCTGTGCCATTCCTCAGTATAATTCCAAAATAGCCCTTCTGGGATCTGCTTTATTCCTCCAAACAAGACATGTCCAGATATCTGCTGAATCTGCATGAACAGTTATATGTAAGAGACCTGACTGCCTTCAAATGCAAATACGCTCCATGACACAGTTGGATGAATGGGTATCTAATGTATGCATGTCCTTGCAGAAAAAGTTTACAAAAATTAGATTAGTAATTACACGTTAGAAAGCTCTGTGTTACCTAGACTCTGATCTTCAGTTACTCTTGGCATGTTTTCCAGTGTTTGTAATTAATTGCTAATAGGTTATTCATATCTGGAGAGAGTTAAAAGAAATTAGATATTGATATCAATGTCCCCGGAATGACTATAGGGTATGACACTTCAGCTCATATTTATGGGATAAAGGTTGCTTTTTTTTTTTTTTTTTTTGAATGAGCAATGGCTCTGTATTTTCCACTAACTCTATTCAAAGGCTGGAATAAATGCAACCACAAGAAAGAATTAGTTGGAAACACTGTCAAGTTGATATAGTAAAATATCTTCTGGTATGTTTGAAACCTACTATGTTTTAAGAAATATTTTGGTTTATTGTCTGTCTTTTAATTGGCAAGAGAAGAGAAAGTCTGAAGTACCACAGATGGAAAGATTTATATTTTTTAAGGTTTTTTTTTCTGTTTACCTTTGGAGAGACTAAGAAGTTTATCTGGATGCATTTCTTGAAGGAGATTAGTGGTGTGCTTTTGAGGTGTGTGCCTTAAAATAAATTACTATCCTGCTTGTAATTACTTTTATTCAGATGTTTTTTCTACCATGCATTTTGTCTAGGGACATTTCTCACTTGAATCATGAAATGAACCAGTATGAGCAGAAATGGGTAATTTTTGAAGGAATTTCCTCATCTGTTTGGTGCAATAGATCCAGTACTAAAGAAGGACAGCAAGAACAGGCTTTAATGAAGATGTGCAATGCAACAATGCAACAGTATATGCAATGATGTATTCATGGTTTTTCTTATACGCCCCCTTCCATTTTACTGGTCCCATGAGATATAGTCTTATTTTTATTTGCTCTGCCAAGCATTCAGCAGTGTAAGTAGCATGTTGTTCTGAATTCCAGTTGTCCAAAGGCTACATTTCTGGTTTTGAATCTCCAAGAGGAAGTAAGTGAGGGCTCTTGAGAGTCCTCCATGGTAGATAGAGCTCTTCTTCCAAAGTCATCTTTTGTGTGCCAGCCACCAGTGCCTCTGTATGTAAAACATTAATATTCTGGGCTTTCTTCCTGTTTCTTAATCATGCACCATCCCTAAACCTCCATGTTGTACATGCCAGATCTTTAACTGATGTTAATAAGAACTGTGCTTGCTTGAGAACACAAATGAGGTTCTTTTGGCCAAAGCTTTGGAACTTGCCTGTCTGAAGCTCTGACAGGTTTTTAGACACCCGGGGTCAGATTTTATATATGTTTACATGCCTACAGAGACCTCTGAAAATCCCACTCAGTGCTTGTCCATCCTTTTGATTACATAAATGCCTCTGAGAACTGGGGCCTGGCAGAGCCGGCCAGGGTCAAAGGGACCTTTTCCATGTATGTATGTTTCAGCCTCTGGTGCTCCAGTCCCACCAAATGCAGACCTGCAGGCTTTCGAAATGCCGTGCCGGACGGCCTAGGTAGGCTCTGTCCCTGAGATCTCTATGTCGCAGTGCGTCCCGCTCCCCGCTTTCTCCATCAAGAGCAATGGCAGGTCAGGCTGCTCGCCCTGTGGCGTTGCCACCAACTCCTCACCTGTAATGTGGGTGCACCGTCATGAGGCTTCCATCTCTTTGGGCACTTTCAGGGAACCCATCTCAGTAATCTTAAAATGTAATCTGTTTTAAACCTTGGTTTAAATTTTAGGATAATCTGAATTGATCAATTACATTATGTTAGAGGCACACAGCTAGAAATGTTTCCAGGGATAACAGAAAAATTGGCACATAGTTAGGTGGAACATTTCTTATCTTTTTATCCACTGGCTGTTGACTACAGGATGTTACCCTGTGTTTTGCATTTGAATCCAAATCCTTGCTTTTACTGGCTCATCTCTAGGGCAGCCTTCATATTACTGTTCTTTCTACATCACGTCAAAGTCTTGTCTAGGAACTTTACTGGGGACTCAGCTGCATGTGATCTGTTGTGCACAGTTGCATGTGCCTGTTCATGGAATAATCTGCTGTCTTTATGTTTCTTGTATTTTTTTCAAGTCTGTTCTTTCTTGCAACTCTTTTCTCCAAGTTGTTTGTTTTTTTTTTTTTTTGAAGATTTTAAAAAGAAACTGCAGGGCAGGACCTCAGTCTGATACCAATACGTTAATGATAAGGATAATTGTTGATACTTACAGTACGCAAAAGTGCACTGTAAAGACAGTTTTGGAATGTTTTTTTTGCTGAGAATTAAGTCCTTGGAAAATCATTTAACATCCAAAACCATCTCTGTGTTTAAAAAAAAAAAAGGGAAAACCTAACCGTTAAATTCTATTATAGAAAGTGGAATTTTATCCTCACACAGAAATGTTGAGTTGCTGTGATTGTTCTAATTTTCTACAGAAAACGACCCCTCTGTTTTGTGTAGATGGTTAATAATGTGGTTTCACTGGCACTATTTAGGCAAATAATGCATGTTTTCAATATTGCCATAGTTGCACTAGTCCAATTTCCCTTAGCTTAGAAAAGCCCTGAAGTGAGAGAAATCCTACAAATAAAAAATACAAACCAAATCTGGCACAGTAAAGTCTTTCATCAACAGAAGCTGCTTGCATTGGCTTGTGAGGAATAGCACGGTATAGCTAAGTTGTCTGGGCTGGAACTGAAGGCATTGGTTTTCCACTAAGAAGATGTGAGAGTTTGGTCTTCACAATTTGTGTGCAAGTCAACGGTAATATTCCTATTTTCTTTTTAGTAAATTACATGCAGGCTTTCTATTAATGCAATTTCTAGGAAAATGAACGACCAGGCAAAACATCTTGCCTGCAGGCTCTGTGTGCTTCATTCTTATTGTAATTCTAAAATTAAAGAGGGTATGCACACTTCATTGTAAACGTAGGAAATTATGTATTATAAAGATTTTCCAAACGTGTAGTGCGACTTCTCCATTAAAGAATGATTGTGAACTGCAAGCTGAGGCAAATGCTACCATCTTTGATATAGTGCAGTTTTATATTCAGATCGTCCTGAGAAATGGTGTGAAGATGCAATTTTGGAACAAATTTTAATAAACAACACAAAATAACCAAGCCATGATAAATAAGCTCCCTGGTAGCTAAGTAAAAGCTAGGCTTTTTTCAAACACTCTGCCCTTTAAAATCTTATTGTCTCTATACTTTTCAGAAATGATTTACCAGAAAATGTGTTCTTTCTTTAAAAATGTCCTTTGCTGAATACAGAGCTAGTAAAATATGAGAGATGGCTAAGACTGACTTGAGGCTACAGTAAAACTCCCTGCCACATTTTACTAATCCTAATGCACAGGCATCTTCTCAAGTACTCCTCTGAGCCGTCCTGTTGGTTGCATGGTGTAGCCATGTACATTGGTGTCACCATCATATTTATGTATTGGTGTTGCTGTCGTTGCTGTTGTCAGTCCTATTGACAAAGCTGGTGGAGGCGCTGTGAATACCAGGTCTTTACTCCAGCACTGTTTCAGCAGAGCTGTTTAACGATTCAGGTGTTGGCTTGATACAGTATTCCAAGTCACTGTCATTTCTGCCTCCTCCCCAGAGCAGCTTTTGTCCCAGAGGCTCTGTACCGAGTACTAGAGGTACCTGAGAGTCCGTGCTTGGTTATTGCAAGACCAACTTCTGGCAAAAGCAAACTAGGGACACGTTGCATTTGCTTTGGAAAGCCGTGTTACTGTTGTCACCCCCACATAGCTTGCTCTGAGTGAGGATGCCAGCTCCTGTATGAAGCATAGCTTGCAGTCATTAGAAGTGGAGGTGAGAGTTTCTGGCGCTTGTAAGAGATGCTGCATTGAGAGAAATGGAGCAAGAGGTCTTACTCTTGTTTTCCTGGAGGCTTGACCCTTTACCATGCTTCAGCCCCGCTCTGAGGGCTACAGGGGTGGCTTTGGGCTCTCATGAACAGTTGGAAATTCCTGGGAAAAATCAGAGCCTGGACCAGAAACCAAACAGCTGCAGAAAGGCTGTTTTCCAGAGCTGTAACACACCTCTCTAACTGAGCACACCCTGTATATTTACACAGGACTTGCAAAGCTCTGGAAAGAGCTTTAGAGAAAAACACATGAGCAGGCACCACTGTATGTGGGTTACCCACTCACGCTGAATTCGTCAGCAAATGTTATTGGAGCCAGAGCATGGTAAATCACTTGTCATGCTGTTTTTGTTTTGGTTTGGGTTTTTATATTAAATTTTGGTAGACAAAATGTGACCTCAAAGCAAGAGAATCTGGCTTCCTACAGGGATCAAAGGACTGGTGACACAGCTAAAAAAATGCTGTCTGTCAAACATAACGATACAAGAATTATATGAGTGTAGAAGCATATCTGAATCAGTTCTGGCTCCCCAAAGAACAGAGATCAAAACTCACCCATCCAGGGAAGTGGCTGCAGCAACATTATTCCTTGGGCAAGTCCAAACTCATAAAATAGACGTTTGGGCCTGGTTCAATGACCACTGAACTCAATGGAGTCTTCACCTCAGTGGGTATTAGATCAAGCCCTCCTAAGCAAACTTGATGGTGGATAGTTTGGCTGCATCACGACAGCTGTTTCTGTGCAGCGGTGGTCGTGCTGTATTCGAGGAATGAGCAACAGTGCAGTGATAAAATATCAGAGCTGGAAACCTTCATTTTGACTTTGCTGTAGAAAGACACTTTATGAAAAAGACAGATTGGGTTTGAAGGTGTGGAAAAGTTCAGTATCAGACCCATTACAACGCCAAAGGAAGCCGAATTCAAACAAATGGTAGTGGCACAGCTTTCCACGGGCTTATATCCAGGATGGATTTTGCCCTGTTCTTCATTCTTGCTACATCTTTGCCATCGTTGCTGGCGGAGGAAGCTATGAGTGCAACTGAAAATGTTTGCTCTCACCACGCTTTTGCTGTGGAGAACTTTCCACCATTTTAGGAATGAATGCTGGAGTGAACAGTGAGTAAGTCATCGTTTCTTGTAGGATGATGGAGCATTTATGTTTTTAAAAGCAGCATTTGAGCTGGTCCAGCTGCTGTATTTTTATTTTTAAAGTTATATTTTATATAGAAGCATTCCTGACATATATACGTGTTAGATCATATATAAATTTGGTCATTTTTAGCTACTTCAGCAGGCAGCATTCTGAAATATAAATGTAAATTTGATAGTAGCTCAAAGAGAGGTGAGGCAGGGCTAGATGCATCCTAGCTGCAGGAGGACTCTTATGCTTTAGCAGTTCAGTAATGCAGGACTTGGCTTGTGGGTTCAGTTCAAGGACATTTAAAACCGATTGTGTTTTCCCTGCATCAAAACACTGCCATTTTTAAAAGAGTATCAAAAATTGATATATGGGAGCAAACTTCTGAAAACTGGTTGGTGAGATGATGAAGATGTGAAAGTTCATTTCCACTCCTTTTCCCTCTTCAGGCTTAGAATTTCAGGTATAGCCAGCAATAAATCCACATATGTGCACTGAGCACACAGTTGTGTTCATTCAGTGGTACATATATATGCAAAAAAAAACCCCAAGCAGCCCCCAACAGGTTTGCAAGGGAGTGCTTATTCATTAAATTCTGACATGGAGATGCAACTTGAACTGGAGTGCTGAGGCGGAGATAGTGACTGCGCAGAGATGAGCCAGGTGAGCTAGATGTCACTGGTGGTGCAAGCAGCTACAAATGCTGCCCAGAATTGCACGTTGGTGAGGTGAAACACCGAATCTGAATGCAGCTCACAGAGGGTAAGTAGAGGGGGAAATTATTTCCATGTTAGGTCTCTGCAGTTCCTCCTAACCTGTGTCACTAACCTGGGGGCACACAATGGTCATCGGATAGTCCATCTGTCAGTCTGTGAGTCCGCAGAACTGCTAGTGCTAAGATTTGCTTTCATTTGTCAGCCTGAAGAAACACCGCTTTCAAGCCAGGGTACAGAGTCCATCTCGTCTCTCAGTGTCTGCATTAAGAAAATGAGTTATGTTTCATTGAGGCTTTGAGAGAAAGTTTCAGGGGTGCACTTGCTAAATACTGACTTGAACAAGCAGGATTTCTCCATCTTCCATGTTTATACTGTTCAAGCACTGTAACTATGTTTACACTGTTCAGTAGTTTTGAAATCCTAAAATCTTTTCTGGGTTCAGCTGTACACTGCTTAGTTGTAAGCAGTGTGGAGGGTTAGTATTTTACAGGATTACCTTAGTGCTACAGAGCTTCTGGGAAAAGCATGGCAGAACATGTCCTTTATGGGATATACAAGGAAGATGCAACGTTAAAAAAAAAAAATGAAGTGTAGCACTGCCAAGTGCTTTGACTTCTCTGGATCTGGAGCTGCTCAGCAACTTTGCAGATACATTCATGAACTGTAAGGAAGTTCACTTTCCTTTCTGACGTTCCTTGGAAGAAAGATCCTTCCTCAGCAAGAAGCAGCATTCCCATGCATTTCTGTACTGTTCTCTGATGATCCTACTTACTGCAAATGAGGACAACCAAATCAGGCCTAGATTCCTGAGGACCGAAGCTCAGGACTGGGAAACACCAGCACAGTGGGGTGGCTTGGTAGAGGATTCATGATAAGGAATTAATGTGTCTGAGTGGTTATCAAGAGAGTCACAGTGAGCTGGGGGGAATGGAGTGAGGAACAGATCAGTCTGAGGAAGCTTAAATTGAGATGTTGGCATCTGGATGAGAAGAGAGGTTCTTGGGTGATGAGATCCTGCTCAGATTGCTCAGATTTGCTGCACCACCTGTTCTGCTCCCTTTTTACCTGCTTCTCCTGGTGGTGCTCTTTTGGTGCCTCTATGATCCTTCAGCCATGCTGTGCAGGAGCAAGGCTCACGTAGCTCCTGTTTAGTGAGTGCTGAGGAAAAATACAAAAATAGAAGCAGTGGTGCTTGTAGCGTTACATTTGGATTGAGGATCAAACCCCCAAACTGTTCCTCAGTCCGTTCTGCTGTCAATGGATGGATCATTTAATTTTGTGAATGAAGCAGGCTCTTGGGAGGCCCATAATCCTGTGGTAGTCTTCCATGTGAAAAGGCAAGGAAACCCCCAGATGCTGTCCCAGCCAAATCCTTTTCTTTCTCAGCCAACTGAAGGAGTTTCACCAGCAAACAGGTTTTGCTGCTTTCCTGCTTGCCACACTTGGCAAGGAGAGCGTCTTCCCTGAAGACTAACCATCAGCTGAGGAGGAGCTGCGATCTCATGGAGCAGGTGTGACAGACAACCGTGAGATTTTTCTGAATGGAGAATAGCACTGCTTGCCCAGAAGGATGTGTGGTTATTTTTTCTTCTACTTCCCCCTGCACCCCCATCTCAGGAAAGCATTCTTGGTGCTGCTCATTGGTGACAGGAATGATAACTGTGGTGCGTTGTGGGTGAAACCCTGGCCTGCTTATTCAATAGCAGAGCTCCTACTGACTTCAGAAAAAAACAAGATATAAGCACAGAAGCTCTGAGACACACAAAAGGGAAGGCACTTGCTACACATAAATGATTGAATTGATAGAAAATTTGGGATGAGCCTAGAATTGTGGAGGTGGAAAATTAGCATGAAGGTTTTGTTTTGTTCCTACTGTACATCCCTATTTATTTATAAATCAGTTCTTACAGAGCTAAAACCATGAACAAATAGTATAAGCTCACATAATTTGGAAATAGTCAGTGATTTTGTTAAGGTGAGAGGTTGTTTTTCCCTTGAAGACACAAGCTGGAGACTGTACAAAAGTGATAAGGAAACAGTGACAAATGAGCAGAGCTGGAGGAATTATTCTCTAGTTTAAGGATACATGACATTGCCAAACTATCTCACAGGCTTGCAGAACTTGCCAGAATTCGTGAGCCTTTCCTCTGTAATTTATACCCTTTTGTTTCTGGGAGAGGCATTCAATTAAAACCATGTTTTCCTAACTAAAGGGAACCGTGTGCAGTTTGTATCAGAGTGTATCGGGTTTGTGTGGCAAGGTTTTGGTAGCGGGGGGTTACACAGGTGGCTTCTGCGAGAAGCTGCTAGAAGCTTCCCCCATGTCCGATAGAGCCAATGCCAGCTGGCTCCAAGACGGACCCACTGCTGGCCAAGGCCGAGCCCATCAGCAGCGGTGGTAGAGCCTCTGGGATAACGTATTTAAGGGCGGGGGGGAACCCGACCGGACACAAACTGCAGCTGGAGTGAGGAGTGAGAACATGTGAGAGGAACGACTCTGCAGACACCAAGGCCAGTGAAGAAGGAGGGGGAGGAGGTGCTCCAGGCACCGGAGCAGAGATTCCCCTGCAGCCCATGGTGAAGACCATGGTGAGGCGGGCTGTCCCCCTGCAGCCCATGGAGGTCCATGGTGGAGCAGATATCCACCTGAAGACCTTGGAGGACCCCACACCAGAGCAGGTGGATGTGCCCGAAGGAGGCTGTGACCCCATGGGAAGCCCGCACGGCAGCAGGCTCCTGGCAGGACCTGTGGACCCATGGAGAGAGGAGCCCACACTGGTGCGGGTTTGCTGGCAGGACTTGTGACCCTGTGGGGGACCCACACTGGAGCAGTCTGCTTCTGAAGGACTGCACCCCATGGAAGGGACCCACACTGGAGCAGTTTGTGAAGAACTGCAGCCTGTGGGAAGGACCCATGTTGGAGAAGTTCATGGAGGACTGTCTCCCATGAGAGGGACCCCACGCTGGAGCAGGGGTAGAGTGTGAGGAGTCCTCCCTCTGAGGAGGAAGGAGCGGCAGAGATGACATGTGATGAACTGACTGCAACCCCCATTCTCCATCCCCCTGCGCCGCTCGGTGGGGAGGAGGGAGAGAAAATGGGGAGTGAAGTTGAGCCCGGAAAGAAGGGAGGGGTGGGGGGAAGGTGTTTTAAGATTTGGTTTTATTTCTCATTACCCTACTCGGTTTTGATTGGTAATAAATTAAACTGATTTTCCTGAAATCAAGTCTGTTTTGCCCGTGATGGTAACTGGTGAGTGATCCCTCCCTGTCTTTATCTCAACCCACGAGCCTTTCATTATATTTTTTCTCCCCTGTCCAACTGAGGAGGGGAGTGATAGAGCGGCTTTGGTGGGCACTTGGCATCCAGCCAGGGTCAACCCACCCCACAGAGATGGAGATCTGCCCCTTTCCCCCATGGTAAAGTGGGACACCTAGTTGATTCATACCTTGCCTATAAGATGTCATTATTTTCTACATACTTTGTTTCTCTCCCTCTCTGCTTCTTCATAGTCTTTCTTTCAAGCAGAAAGTAAATTCCATAATATTTGAGTTGACACAGGAGTTCTGTACTCCTGAGGTCTAAAATTAGAGAAAATGCACTGACCTATTCCCAGCCCTTCCAGTTTGCTGGCCTGTTTTGAATGAGTGGTTGTCCATCCCAGTCTTTTGACAAGTTGATGACATGCTTAGCAGTATCAGTGAAGAAATCAAAACACTGGGGCAAAGAGGCTGAGGTTTAACTCCACTGTTAGTAGCAGTCCCCTTGTAGGAGATAGCAGGGAAGGTAATTAGCAGTGGCATGATTTTGGGTGCTCTGTTGCATGGCTGGGGCCTCTGGCATCTGGAGAGTGATATCTGGGGGAGGCAGCAGCTTCTGCTGAGTCTGCTTCAGCCTCTTACTTTGGGAAGGAGAAATACTGCCTGTGACCCTGGATTGATGGCTAACAGGGCCTGTGGGACCGCAGCAGGACCTTGTGGGGACCTCAGTACTGCTCTGCCTTCTCTGATGAATGGACACTTGGATTTCTGCTGTTGTTGACTTAAGTCCTTTAGCAATGTTAAGCATTTGGCTTAAGAAATGTTAATAACAAAAGAAGCCCTAATATTGTCCATTGGCTAAAATTTTGAATGAGATATATACTTACACCATGGTGGCCAAACCTTTAATTCACAGTGCTCTCAATGGCTAGCTAGCAATTGTGTTTGCTTACTTGTAAGCATGAAAACAAAGATCCTTCAAAACGAAGCAGTGCTTCCCCCTCAGATGATGACGGGGTAACAGCCCAGTAAGTTTGGCCAGGGCAGAGAGCCTGAAAACAAAGAGGATCTAAAACATTCTGAGCTTCTTTTGCTAGTATGAGAAAGCAAAGCCCAACACACAAGGGTTTGGGACCTCTAAATGTAGAAGCTGATAAA
Organism: Balaeniceps rex; assembly: GCA_013401315.1. Taxonomy (NCBI): domain Eukaryota; kingdom Metazoa; phylum Chordata; class Aves; order Pelecaniformes; family Balaenicipitidae; genus Balaeniceps; species Balaeniceps rex. The sequence continues at coordinate 38,034 of VYZW01023775.1, forward strand.
ACATTGCTTCTCCATAAATACACTTAGAAGTCAGGTTTCAGCTGTTCTAAGATTGGTTTGAAATCCATGCTGTGTAAAATGAGTAAATGCAGGGTTTTTTACACCTGTCTTTTAATGTTTTAGGATTCGGGTTTTAGAGTTTTTATACAGCTGTGAGATTAGAAAGACTGCTTTTTATTATTAACAAAAGTAATTTTTGCATCATAGTCTTACTTGAGAATCTTGGGCTTTTAGAAAATTCCCAGTACTATTAGCCTTGGGATCATGTCCCAAGAGTTGGTTAATGTAGCCATGGCTATACTGTTCCCTTGAACAAAAATCAGCGCGGAAGTTCCTGAAATGCTAATAATCAGTAGTGGTAATAGAATTTCAAACATACATTTATGTAATGCAAGTTAGCCTGTGTCGACTTGTCTAACATTACCCTGGGAAGGAAATCCATTGCTAACTGCCTGTGAGTCTGTGAGGGGACAGGATCCCAACAAGGTTTCTTGCCTTCTTTATGACAAAATGCACCTGTCACCCTCCCTGGGCTGTAGGTCCACCAAACACACGTTCCAGTGTGCAGATGCTGGTGGAGGACACATGCTTCCCACTGCACACCTCTGCTTCATCCCATTTTTTTGCATTCAGCTCCTTCACTGCATCTTCACCTCTGCTGCCTCCTTTCCGGGGGAGCCACATCACCAATTTCCCCGTTTGTCCTGAAGAACCTCCCACGAGGTCCTAACCAAGACTCCACTGCAACACCGTCATGTGTAAGGAGGGAAGGGAGGAGAAGTAGTTGAGGTAGCCGGGTCTTTGCTTCCCACCGGTGTTCGTTCATTCTCTGCATGGGATAAAGGAAGGGGTTCAAGGTGGCCACTAGCTAGCAACTGGTGTTGCTCCTGGGACTTACCTGGTGTCAGTGCTTCTTCTCTGGGTCATAACAAAGGACCTGTTCCTACCGCTGTGTGTAAAATCAGGAAAAATTTTGTCTGCGTGAAACTAACTAAGCCAAGTCTCATCCTAGAACATGGAAGAGGGATATTCTTTAGAGGTTGCTATTTTTTCATTACCCTTTGGTCACCAAGTAGATCTCCTATGGCAAAACCCTGTTTCTGGATACATAAAATATTCCCTTTCCCAAATCAAGTGATATTCCAATTAATGCATTAGCAGATCTCAAGGAATGGTTTTGCAATAATAACGCTTTCTGGCATAGCACGTATTCTGTACACATTAGTCACTACAGTGACATGTTGTAAAGGAGGTCATAAAAGCTAAACAAGCCATAACATTGAATTCTTAATTTAGGGTCCAGATAGCTGCAGTGAATTTCCAGCACCTAGACATGCTTCACTCTGAATTAGACATTGCCAGGCTCTGAACTGCAGAAAAGTGCTGTGGAAGGTTAAGGCTTCGCCATCTGTAATGCAGTTAAAATACCAGTGTTACTCACACTGAAGCTGTAGCGTGTTTTTGCCAGCTACCGTATGATTTCAGAGTATACACGTTAGCAGGTTATTAAGCATGAGTCATCTTACTGAATCTTGCCAGTCTGAATGAATGACTTATATAATCTTTAAAATGTGATTCAGCAAACAAGAGCAGACTGTCTGCCAGCAGCATGTGACTGAACAGACAAGATCCCTCTTCAGGAAACTGAGCAGATGATGATGGATTTGCTGTGCTTTCTACAGGGTGAGTCCCTCCCTGCTGAAGTGCCATTGTCAACTTCTGCTGCAGTTGGCGAACCGAAGACACATTGCTTCTGAATAACTGATGTCTTTGGATTTTCAGACCTGCACAAACAATCTAGGCTGTGGCAGCTGACCTGATCTCATTTCCCTGTGTGAAAAATGGTTCTTCAGCCAAACCGGGCTTTCTATCTTCCTGAGATACATCCCTGGTCGTGCAGCAACTGAGCACCTCCATGCTTTCCTATGGGTTTGCACTGATGTAGCTTCCAACTGTAGCCCTGACTATAGCTCTCCCTCCTTTCCCCCGTTCACTTCCCAGATTGTCCTCTTTGCCTTGTGTGAGTATGGTGTTACTCCTCCCATCTTTTGGTGTTTCTTCTGTGGCAGGGTGCCTTCTGTGTCCGTATCTTTGAGTACACCAGTCAGCAGAAATGTGGATGCCCTGGGAGTTTTGACCCCTGTCAAGATTGACAGTGTATCTTTAAAAGGTTTAAAACAAACAACCAAATACAACAAACAACTTTTAGATGTTTAAAAGTTGTGTGTTTGAAAAGGGGAGCCTTCTCCAGTGCCTAAAAGGCTTGCAAGGTGGGGACCGACTGCATTATACTGCACAGAGGCACTGGTCATGCAAGGAGCTTTGTGTTGCAGGTGATGCTGTGAGATCTGTACCATTGCTGGGGTTTCATGTAGGCAATAATAGAAGCTGGAATTGATTGTAGCAGTTGTTCTCTGTGCATGCACCCTGGCTTGAGCTACTGCAAAAATGAACTTGAATCTTACTCTGTTTCCTAATGATGTGCTTCTTCCTGTGCATCCGCTATCCAGGACTTCCCACCATGTCATGCTTAATTTCAAAGATGTTGGAAAAATATCTAGAAGTTTGCAAAATATCTAGAAATTCCCTTGCTGGCTTCATTCTTGACACCACCAGTGAGGCACAGCGCCTGGATGGGGAGGAAAGACCCATGGCGAGCTTCATGGAGAGAACTGTAGGGAGTACTTGTCCATTCTGTTTCCGATTTTGGTTTGCACAGGCTACCCTTTGCCTGGTGAACGAGACTCGGTGGGCAGGGATACGCAGGCTGCAAAACCATTGAAACACAGCCTCCTCACCTCCCTTGGCACAGAGCAAACACGGTTATCTGCAGCTAGCCGGGAGGCGACTTTGAAGAGCAAGTGAGTAGGCAGGTAGTAATTTGTGTTGATTTTAGAGAAAGCATTCTCCAGGGGCAGTTAGCCACTGTGTAGCTGTCTTTTCAAGCCACGACACAGTTCATTTTGCATCTAAAAATGCTTGTGTAGAAGAGGACAGGGAACAAAATGAGGTGTAACACTGGCATGAGTGCTGCATTTCAGTTTGGAAAAATGTAAAGGGCTTTTCTGCCTATATGAAAATATAAGTGAGATGAGAACAATGGGAACTCCAAGTCTTGCAGGTTATGTTCACAAAGCACAGGAGGGAGAAGGTTAGGGAGAGCCTCCAGACAGGCCTGCAGAAATGAGCAGGAGTTCCCAGTTACTTTTAGCTGCCTGAGAAAGTCACTGGAGGTGAATGCTCTGTCATGAGGTGTGTACAAAGAGACGCTCACACGTTGCTGTCATCTGACAGTGCTGCAGTTTCTTTGGTGTCCCTTGATTACTTTAATGAAAAATGTTCTGCTTAGGTGATTAATAATTTAAAATACATATTTACCAAATTGAAATTGTGTTGAGATGTGATCCCTTGTTTGAAAAAGTGACCTCTAGCAGGTAACAGCTGGCGAGATAGGAAACATGGATATCATTAGAGGAATATAAACATACATTTAATCTCTATTAATTTAGCTGAGCAATAACCTCAAAACATTCTCAGCCCATCCTGTGCCCAGCAACCATGAAATTTTGAGTTGTTTGAGCTCTTTTATTACTAATCTTCTCCACCAACTCAAATAACCTTTATTTTTAAAAGTAAGACAATAGTGTAAAGAAAGAGAGACTGTCCAGTTCTGTATTAATAGTAGCGAGATCCTGGGTGAGGGCTATGTGTTGGGTCCACCTGTGAAGTGCTGACTTTCTTACAGACCTCTGGAGTCCGAGTTACCTGGAGCTGTCGAAGTCAGCTAGAGCCTCACAGTTGACTTTGATCTATTTCAGCCACGGTCCTTGAGGATCTTTACAGTAGGGAGTAATAATTTCCCACCTCAGAAACGGACTACTTGAGGGGTCCCATATCCCAGTAGTGGGATCTGTGTGAAAACTGGTTTGTGCGGTCTTTCTCAATGTGATCATTGCTCTGGGAGTGTACAGACATTTCACTAACTATATCTCATTTAGTTGTGGTAAAAAAAAAAAAAAGATTGCTATTGCAGTAGTCAAGCATTAAAATGCCTGGATAACAGAAAAATGGGCATTGTCTGCAGCTTAAATCTGGAAGAGCGTGGAATACAGAACATTATAAGCAAAATAAAAGTTAAAAAATAATTATTCACAGCAAATGTTCCTGTGAACAACCTCCTACAGTTGATGATTTAAACAGATGATTTAGAGCAGATACAAGAGGCCAACAGACCTTCTCTTAAGCTTTTGGACAACTGATGACTCTCAGTATAGCACAGCAAAGGGTGAACTTGTTTGTTTTCTCCTTCTATTGAGAACTAAAGTTTCTGGCCTTCATTTCAATGCCTCTCAAATTCAGTTGAAAAGGAGATATTGGATACATTTCAGAAACGTGCATAAATGTTGTAAAATGTCATAAAGTTTTGTCAGGTGCAGAGGGAGTGTCTGAGTCAGTGATTGATTGCCGCCATGATATTCAAGATGAATTGTATGTTTTAAGATTTTATTTAATTTTCATTTCCTAAGTATGAAGACACAATCACCATCTTTTGGGCTGCATTTGCGTTTTTTCAGAGATTTAAGCTTCAGATCATATTGCCACTGATACTGAACTGGCTTGTTTAAAAAAATGTTTTATCTTATTTTAGTTGTGTATTGCAGGGATATTCCTTCCCTTGGGTTTAAAGGGAGATTTTTTGCAGGCAGAATGCGGAATGAGGCTGCTTAAAAGCAGGCACTGTTTTGAGAAACATGCTTTGGAGCGCATGCGATGAGAGTGAAATGGGTTTAGCTGAGCTTACGAATGTCTCACTTGCCTGTGCAAATGTGGTCTTGCTTTGGGAGTGCTGAAGAGTGGGGTTTTGCTCTCTGTTTGCAGGTGAGCAGCAAGCATGAGCTTGGCAGCACACGACCGTGAGTGTCAGGATCCTGTGATCTGAACTGCATCTTCAGCTGACTTCCCAGCGGTGAGGTGCTGTTGATCCTGTACCATGGAGGACTGCCTTCACACCTCCTCTGAAAACCTCTCCAAGCTGGTGAGCTGGGCCCACAGCCATGGGACCATCTGCAGCCTCATCCCCAACCTCAAGCACTTGCTCTCCGAGGGGGCCCATGGCAACCTGACAGCCATGTGGGGCTGTAGCGCCGGCCATGCCTACCACTGGCCCCTGGCCGCCACTTGCCGCGCTGGCTCCCAGGAGCGCGTCTGCTTCCAGGACAGCCGCAGCTTCAACTCGGACAGCCCCAGCATGCTGGGGGTGCCCTCGGAGGCGCAGGCCAGCCCGCTGGAGCGCTACCCGGGCCGGCCGGGGAAGGCCAAGCTGGACTGCACCCGCACCCGCGACTCCTGCGACTTCTCCTACTGCAGCGAGCCATCGGAGCTGGGCGAGCCCGTGGAGGAGTACGAGGATGAGGCCACCCTCTTCGACATGGTCTGCGAGTCCTCCGTCACCGATGAGGACAGCGACTTCGAGCCGCACCCCCACAGGGCCCCCGCCGGCTCCCGCAAGCGGACAGCTGCCGGTCTGCCCAGCGCTGCCCAGGCCCAGCCTGCAGATGAGGGCGGCGGTGAGGTGCTCCTCAAGAAGATCAAGCAGGAGCTCCCTGAGGACTACTACATAGTGGCCAATGCCGAGCTGACAGCCGGCGCCGACGGGCCAGCCCTGGCCCTGACGCAGATGTCCAAGCCCAAGCCGCAGGCCCAGGCTGGGCCCTCCTGCCTGGGCCCCACCAGGGCCCTGCCTCAGCCAGCTGTGGGCCCCGACCCCGACCCACAGCGCCTCTCTGCCTCCCCTCCCGGCCCTCCCCGGCTGGCCACGCAGAGGCCGCCCCGGGCCCCCCTGGCCTCCCCAGCACGGGGGGCAGGCGGCGGCCCTGTGGCTGCCCTGCAGGTGCCAGCCACCAGCTCCAACGCCACCGCCGCCGCCGGGAAACCCATCAGCATCCCCCTCTCAGCCCTGCAGCTGCCTGGTCAGGAGGAGCCGCCAGCTGCTGAGGAGACCCTCCCGCCCACCCCGCAGCTGGCCCTGGGTGGTGAGGCAGCCGGCTCACCCTCGGTGAGCGCCGAGCCCGAAGTCAGCTCCAGCCAGCAGCAGCCCCATGCCGCCCCCGCCGCCACCCCTGAGGCAGCGGCACAGTCGATGCCAGGTAGGATGCTGGGCGGGAGGCGAGGGGCAGTGGCGTTTTGGGGGGGGGCCCCAGACATGGCTCAGTGAGGGGGCAGCCAGGGAGGAGGTGCCGCATTGCACAAAGGTGCCCCAGTCCTGCCGGCTTGTAAGTCAGTAGATGGAGAAACCCCCTGCCCTGGTTGGAAGAGGATCTGGAATACCTCAACTGAGCAAAGTTGCTCACAGGGGCACCCCATGTGAGAAAGTGTACCACTGCCATAGGGAAAGGGCTCTTTTAGGAGAGGTTTATAGGTCCGGTTTGGGTACAGTTGTGTCATGGGAGAGGGTGTGCAGCCACCTTGGTCTGTGCATGGGGCAGGGAGGACGTGAAACCCGGCCATGCGCTCTTTTGATGAACCAGAAAGAATTGGTCTCAGCCAGTGGAGCCTAGAGTTGGGGGTCAGGTGTTGCCTTCACCCTGTCAGAAGAGTGATGTTTGACATGGAGAGGCAAAGGAGGGCACAAGGAGAGTACCTGGAGAGAGGTCTGCGCTTCTATAACTCTTTATTAAACGGTTTCCCTGACCCGTAAATCAGAGCAGCCTGCAGAGAGGAGAAGGACAACCACAACCTTAACCGTGAAATTGATAACATTTAAACTTTAATCCAAAAGAATTTTTTCTTTTTTTTTCCCTGTTCTCAGTGGAAGTTCTCATATCCCATGTCCTTCATTTTTTTCATCTCCTGCTGCTGCCAAAGCACCAAGAATTGGCACAAACAGATCAACATTATTGGATCTAGAGCGTGTTAAAACAGCATACTTCTGCTGAATGATTATCCTATGTGCAGAATAACTCACTGTTGGCCATAGGTCTTCTGGAGGGGGGGGAAATCTGTTTCTTGAGCAGACTTGCCAACTCCCTCAGGACCTGAGTGCAGACAGTGCTGGCTTTGCTTTTCCAGCTGGTGAGTGGTGCCATCCTGGGAGGAGGCACGGGCAGGAGCGAGTTCTCCGTCTGCTCCCTTGCTGGTTCAGCCTAGGAGTGTCTGGTCAGACAGAGTAGAGCCAAACAGTGGAGGAGGAAGAAAATTGCCTATATGCAGCCCTTGTGGCAGCTACTGTAAGCGCTAAAACCAATTACTTTAACAGCCCAGGTGATACTTCAACCTGGACACCCCGAAACCTGATTGAACGCTAGTAAATCTGTTAATTGGCAAGAGCCTGCAGATCTTGTTGCCAGATAAAACAATGGGTGAAGTTAAATACCCAGTTTTGCTATGTAAAATCCCACTAAGCATTAAAAATTAGAAAGGATGATAATTGTCTTAGTTATAGTAAAGCAAATTCCTCTTTGGGACCCATTTCTGTATGGCTGCATGTTTGAGATGTTACTTTGCAGTAGTCCAGTCGAAATTCACTTACAAAACTCCATCTGGTTTAAAACTGACTCTGGCTCAGCTAGATATGAGAGAGAGGGGATGCCTGATGTCAATGCGAATTGCATGGTAAACCTACTTATTCTGCATTCCTCAGTTTATAGTGTGTCACTGCTGTATATACTAAAGCTAGTTTCTACCAGCCTGCCCCTGCTACTTGCTCAGTCTCAAACTTGCAAGCTGGGACAATGGAATACAAACCTAGGCAGAATTTGTCCATGTAGTTGTGTTATCTGGGAGAGTGATTTACAGATTCATTAAAAAAACCAAGCCCTTGCAAACTGCCTTTGCCAGGTCCTCAGAAGCCAAACAAGGTCAGCAGTTGTTACTGCTTAGGGTTAAACCTACAAGAATGGACGCAGTGCCACATTTTCACATTTATATCATTTCCAGAGCAGGGCTTGTCCATGTGTAGTGTCTCGCTGTGAGGACAAAGTCGATTGCATCTGGATTCACACCCACCACATAAATCAGCCCTCAGAACCTCCTAGCGCTTCTTGCATAGACAGCAGTACTATCTCAGTGTGCTGTCCAAATTCCAGTTCAGTCAATTATGTTCTCAATAATTAAATTTCTTGTGTTGTTCTCAAAAAGTGTTACACAGTTCTCTCCTCAGCCTGGTATAGTGTTGTTGTAATATGCTGTTACTGTGCTTAGAGGTAGCTGCATTTTAACTAGGGTAAAATGATTGACATACGACTAAAGCTTGATACTCACATCAGTAAAGTCTCCAATTTCCATAGAGCCTGCTCCTTTGGGAAAGAAGTGCTGGCATTAATAAATCTTCAAGTTGCAGAAAAGTGGGCAATGTTGGCAAGTGAATTTATTACAGATGTGTAGTTCTGCACAGCAGATTCTTGCAGATAAAATGCGGAGTTCTGATAAAAGACTAGAGTAGGGTGATTCCTCATATACAGTGATTTTGTTAGGTTGTCTCTTAACAAAGAGCGAGGTACTGGAAGTGGTGCATGATACATAAAATTCGAGCAATGTTGAACTACAAGAGGATGTTTATCTATCCTATGTAAAAATGTTTCTGTCCCAAACAGACAGAAACAAGGATGAGTACAATTCTTACATAAAAAAAGGCAGGAAATATTTATACCGAGGAGCCTAGAGCTTTTGTTAGTTTATAGACCCAGTGGATGCTTAACAAACAAACAAAGGTGCAGTTGAAAGTAAGCAGGGAATTTAAATTGTACTTTGTCCCCTACAAAGTGTTGCTTAATTTTAAAATAATACGTGAAGCCCTGCTCCTGGTCCCATTAGAACTGGTTGTATATTTATGAGATCTTTGCAGGACTAAGGCCTTAAATGATAAGTTATGATTAAAGGGCGCAATCCAACCAGCAAGAAGTCACATATCCTTGCATTTGTATCAGACACAGCTGGTAGTTTCCATGCATGGTCATCTTGTAGATCATGAAAGTTTGGGTAAGATTTTCCACGAAATCAAAAATCTTGATGATATATGTTAGCTTAGGCCAGTTTAAGCCACATTATACTTTTAGACTAGTTTCTCTTTCAAACATTTTTTTTCTCTTTTACTCTCTTTAATTAAACCGTGGCAACTGAATGTGTAAGCAGGGACTTTACAAAGGATTTTTGTGCCTTAAAAGTAAAGTGGCATCTCAATGAGGATTCAGTGAGGTTAGACACTCATTTCTGCTGGGTTCAGGACTCCATCTAAGCATTGTGGAATATACTGAATTTTTTTTTTAAACTTCAGCCCTAATAAGTGGACATTCATCTGTGAATTTTCAAATTGTTCTTTACCACTTTATTAGCAAAGCCTTCAAGAATATATGTAGGTACTATTTAGTCCTTTTTTTCTTCTGGAAATAATGAGAGGACCTACATGCGATAGGAGAGAGATTTTTGCAGTGGTGGACAGCAGAGAATTTCTGCAATTTCTACTTCCCAAACAGCATCTTTTGTCTTTTCCTTTTGCTAATACTTCGTCTGTTTTTTATGTCCAAGAACCAGCAAGGGCAAGGTGGGTCACATCAGTGAAGATGGAAGGTAAGCAACATGATGCTTTGGGTTGCGGTATATGCAGCCTAGAGAAATTAGCTACATTTGGATGTCTGAAACCATGAATGGAAAAGATTTGGTGTTATTGCAGAAGAATATGGAGGAAGACTATGGCTCAGAGGAAGATAGAGCTTATTGTGTACAAAGGCAAGTTTTGATTGTCAGAGAGGTAGGACTTCGTAAGCACAAGTGCTGAAGTATTTATGAAGAATACTTGCCACCTGAAGACTGCAGGTGAAGGTGTGCTTTGGATTAACAAGAGAGTGCAGCAAGACATGTCTGGTCCAACACTATAAATACAGGAGCAAAGAGTTCCATGAGGATACACTAAAAAGATGTCAAATCCATACGTACAAAGTGTGCAGAACGCAAAGAGGAGTGAGTAGAGATGCAAAATAAAAAATCTGGTGAATGAAGTGACTAGGGTTGTTGCTTCTGTCAGAGACATGGTAAATCATATTCTGTGGGTACCATCACAATGCCATCATGCATCTCCATCGTTGAACTCACCAGGCTGCTGGGTGATGTTTTACACGTACAGACATTTGCAGAGTTTGGAAGGGAAACAGGTTGTCCACAAGCACCACTGCTTTCTTAGTCAGCGTGCCACACACTGTCCCTCTGCCATGGTTATCGAACAGTATCGGCGGTTGAATGCATGCCATGATGGATGATGCCCTGGTCCATGCTGAGGGCAGTACTTAGCCTTGCTAACTCTGATATCTCTGCTCTGACCTCCTCCCTGTTCTTTCGCTTCTGAAACTGGTATGTCAGGATCCCAGATCAGTGCCTGGTGATCAGCTTAGCCTGGTGACTTGGGCAAAGATCTAGTTCTGGTCCTGTGCTCTCATCACAGGAAGGTGCAAGCAGGGATTGCAGCCTTTCATGATTGGCACCTAACGTGGTTTACTCTCGCTCTGCTCTCAGACATCCCTGTTGGTTCCAGGTGTTCCTATAATGTCTCTAGCTGAACATGACCATTATAAAATGCAGGGCACCTGGGGGTTGTCTAACATTGATGTAGAGCTTTTAGGTGGAATATTTTTAAGTATTTTTCTGCAATCAAAAGAACTAGGACCTCTCCCTCCCTTTCCCACCCACCACCCCCCGCGCATTTGTGTGGGTTTAAATGAAGTGGGAGCTGAGATCCTCGTGTGATCATAAGACTCATGGATTAGGAGCTGTTAGATGAGCATCAAAATGTTACAAGTCCCCCACACCTCATGAATTCCCAGTTTTGACTAGGTTTAGCTTAAACTCCTAAATCACTGTTTAAGGGAAAAAAAAAAGTGTCAGCTATCACATTCCAAAGAAGTGCAAACAAAAAATAACACCTCTTTTTTTAGAGTTATATAAAGCATCAGCCATACATTCAGAAAGGCCAAATTAATCCCTGCTGTAATTCTTCTAAGTCCAGTGGAACTGTGCCAAGAATGAATGTAACACAAGGCAAATAATCATGTCAAAAGATAGTTACAAAACTTCATTTAAGCTCTTCCAAGAACACTCAAATAATTGCTGATCGGTCTCTGTATTTGTAATTTACATACAAAGATTGATGACTTTTGGCTAAAGTGGCTGCTGAAGCCTGCCTCCAGGGACATACGCTGCTGAATGTGGTCAGGCGAACAATTAAACATATGTAGGGGTGAGACAGTCTCTTCTTTTTTGTGTTGGACTAAAGAGTTCAGAGTCCACTGGTGACTCTGTAGGTCCCATAACTGACACCTATTCTTGCTCTAGTAGCTGAAGTAAAAGTAATAAGTGCTGAGGTACATAATTACAAAAAGCATCATACTTTTTTTTTTTTTTTAAGTTGCAAGGGCCTGGCTTATTTAGAAGAATAAAATTAGATCATTATAGTTTTAATCATAAGAAAAAGGAAGCTAGTGACTTGATTAACCACCTCTTGCACTGCCACTGCCTTCTGATCTTGCAGCATGGATTTGCCAGCCCATTCTGACCCTTAATTATCTGTGTCCAAATGCTGTTAAATTATAAACTAAAGTTTTGAGGGCTTTATTCTAGAAGTTCTGCTAATGAGGCTGATATTACTTATCTTTACAATATTGTAAGGGAGTTCTGTTTAAAAGCAGGACAGTATCATAAAAAGGACAAATTCAGCCTTGGCAAAGTAGTCATCTATTTGCTTTTATCATCTGGGTACACAGCATGACAATCAAAAAAAAATGAAACCATAGTACTAATAATTCTAATACAAGAGTATATTTTATGAAGCTGTTCCTACAAGAAGCATTTATCAAGTTATTAATTCTTGCAGGAGAACACTGAAATGAAGATTCATCAAGTATTACAACATCTTGAGATTTTCACTGTACTTAAGAAATGTATTTATCACCATTTCAGGATTCCACATGTATTTTCTTTAGTGGAAATTCCTTCCAGACACAAAGGGCTCATGCCAGCCTCTTTGCAACCTTGAAGACCAGCAGTGGACTTGTCATGTTGATGGCTATCTTCTTGCTGTCCTAAATATCAAGCATTTATCAAAGCAGCTGTGCACACAAGAGATTAGGCTGTTGCTTTTCTTGATGCCAGGGCTCGTTTCCCCTGTTCACTATGGACCTCCTCTGAGTGGAACTATCTGTGGCAGCAGTGGTACTGGATATATATATGTACATTTTGGAGGAAACCGTTCATGAGTATTCACACTGAAAGTAGGTCGGTGTGGGAGATGTTTGGGGATGGGCTTTGAGTTGTATTCCTGCAATAAAAGCTGCATAGGCCTATTGATCCTCTGTAACAGGTGAGGAATGGTAGTTTCCATCCAGTCTGTGGAAGGTAGGAGAGGAGCTGCTAGGAGAGTGTAGCTAGGAGAGAGTTGAATCTGTACCTTCAGAAAGATCTATTGCAGCCAGGCCCCACCAGTTTTTAAGGGTTAAGTCTGTAAAGTATGCCAAGTTCAGCTGCCAAACAGTCGCAAATACTCTCAGGGGTTCTGAATAGAGGAATTGCATCACTGAGAACTATTGACACTTCATTTAAATATATCTTTTTAGTTCAAAGTACCATAGCTCAAACAGTATTAACTAAGATGGTGTGTCCTATCAGAAGAGAAACTGCGCACTTCAATGAATGGTTGTTTTCTGGAGTGTCACTACTCATTTCAGACATAGAAATGGATCCTCTCCCCCATTACCCCAACATGAAAGGCAGAAAAGCAAAAAGTAAGAAGCACAAGTGAGAAGTAGAAAACAATCATTTTTGCAAGACCAGCATAGGTGCTACGCTCTCCCTTTCACTAAAGGCGTCTTAAACAGACTACTGTTCTGTGCAAAGTGCTGTGTTTTGTGATACTGGTATATAAAGGAATAGAGTAAGGCCTCTGCTGGTTCCAGCTGTCCTGAAAACATACAGAAACAGCAAAGGAAACTGGACAAGTCTGTACTGGACATCACTTTATTTTTAGGAAATAGAAGAGTATTTAACATGGTGGTTTTGATCAGAGGTCTGTTTTCTTTGTGTGGTCTTTGCAATTGCTCTGTTTAATTTTGGAGCTATTTTCATCTTAGATTTGTGAGTCTCTAAGCAAGAAAAGAGAGGCAAGGCAGGATCAGATTGGGATCCGCAAAGGAGCTGCAGCACAGCAGCAGACTGACCCTGGAAAGGCCTCAGACATACACTTTCCTTTTGCACTTTGGGTGGGGTGCTGGAACGGAAAGGGAATAAAGGACTTGGTGGTTTAGGTCAGGATACTTCTGAGAGTGTTCTTCCACTTCGGATGAGGCTGGTACTTCAGTAGGTCTAAGCTTTTAATAGCAGCAGTAAACCTTGGGAAGAACTGTTTTCACCTGTCTCCATGGTGGGAGCATGCCATTTTTGCATAAGCTGTATTGTGAAGCCAGCACACAGTGACTTCTCATTTCTCCCATTTTCTTCATACCTAAATTACTTCCCTCTTAGCGAGTCTCGTTCTGTCATGTCATCTTCTTTTTGTTGCCTGCAGTGAACCCAGAACCTGCTTGAGCATGAAACAGATCAGTAAAAGTTTCTGACTGCATTTTCTGTCTAAGCAAGATAATAATTTTGAATACCAAAATTCTTGTTTGAATTTTTCCAGAAAAGAAACCAGAAGCATAATGGTAGATATTTTGTCATGGCTGGCACAGCACAGAGCAGTGCCTCCTAAATCATCCAGATCCTGGAAACACAGAAACATGCTGAAATCCATCTTTCTTTGATAAAGTATGCTTAAATGAAGCATATGTCCCTGCTGTTTGCAGGAACTGTTGAACCAGGCTATTAAATCAGAGCCTTAAGAAAGAGAAACTGAAACGCCTACTTTGCCTGATGAATCTTTCTTGCTGGGGCACTCCACGGGCTGGTCACACAAAAGCTGCTTTTGACATTGGTTGTTCTGAACAGCCTGAATGTGGCTAGTGGCCTCTGTGGGACGGGTGGGCAGAGCTGTATTTTCATTTCCCAAATGAGTCCGCATTTGTCTGGAGCCAAGCAATGCGGCCCTGCAAAAATGGCAGGATGCCGCTGATCACACGAACGTTGTGTTAAGAGGCAGCAGTTCCCAGGTCCTGGCTGCCACCAAACCCTGCCCCTGCTGGGAGCCAGGATGCATGCATGTTGTGTAAAAAGTGGTGCTGAGGACCTTGCTGAGTCTGATGAAAGCTTTATGTTATGTGCTTAATTATACATTGACCATTAAGTGCATTGGCTGCATCTTACTTCTAACATATACCTGTCACTCTCATTAACTTTAAACCGTAAGTGCACACACACACAGAGAAATACTGTATGTGTTCCTGTTGATTAAACTCAGGATATCTTTAGACTGGCAGTGAGACTGTGGTCTGTTGTTGCTTTTCATTACCTAGGTCTTCATGATGAAAACATCACTTAAAACCATACAGCTATGGATTACTAATACTTAATCACTTGCTTGCTGATTTGTCCTTGGGGGAAAAAAAAAAGAAAGAAAAAAGCTTGCCTTCTGTTTTGTTCAGACAAGGAAAAAAATTGATTCTGAGCTATTCTGACCCAGGTCACATCACCCCAGTGCAAAAACTGAATGTGCTGTATTACTGAATTATTTCAAGCAGGACATACCTGTACCCAAAGATCAAGCCTGTGAAAGATAAGGATGCTCATCTCTGATCTTTGAATAGCTTGCTTAAATTTTCTGTTTACACTCACCTCTCTCTTAACTGGGTATCTGCCTAATCTCTGCTTTACTACTGTAGCTGGTCAAGGACAGTAGTATGAATGAGCCACAGAAGCATGGATGTTTTTGTATGGGAATAATTTAATTTTGTCCACAACTTGGAGCACTCTTCTGATTGTGGTGAGCTCTGTCCTTCCGTCATGTGGATGTGCCAGATTATGGGGATTTTTTTCTGTCATAGACTCTTGGGAAATGGAGCACTGCCAGTTGTTTGGGACTTGCTCTCTCTTACTGACTATACATCCAAGAAAACAAATTAACAGACAGGAAAACTATTCTTGGCATTACAGCGCAGCATTCATGCCTGTATGCTGATACAGGCTTTGCTTTTTGCTCACAGATTTACATTTCTTTTTTCTCTCTGTATAAAGAAGTGTCTTTTTGCCTGTGTTTCCTCTCCTCTGATTTCAGATTGCCCTCAGAAAACTTAGTGTTTGACAAATGACTTGTCCCATTTACCATTCACTTGTACAGTTATTAAATACATCAGACTATTGTGCTAGTGCATAATAAAATAGCCATATATATGTATAACATACATCCATAATTATATCCATTAAACTATATCCCACGTCACCTCTTATATGAATTAGTTGGTGTCGGTTTTGGTATGAACTCATTCAGTAGCAGGGGAATTGATTGTTCATATCCTATATAGAAGAACAAATTATTTTTATGGAAATAACAATACAATCCCGACAGGAAAATTTTGACAACGTAATTACAGAGGAGAAATAATAACAGTATTCTGAGCAGCAGAGAGGTGTGTATGTGTGTGTATACGCTGCGTGTGTGTACATAGCTAGAAAAAATTTGAAACTCCTAGTTTATTTACAGGGACTTTACTCAGTAGAGCTGCAAAATGTGACTAATCTAGTCAATTAAACTATGATAAAGTAAGTTTAAACATGTATTCAAGGACAGAAATAAACGAGTTGTGCCATGAACAACAGCCTGGTTCCTGATGAATGTGCATTCCTTATCTCTTTGTCTCCTCTTTGTGCAGAATTTCCAGCTGCTCCTGTGTCTCTTGGGACTCCTTGTCCTGGCAAATGCCTGGACATGCCGTGGCTAGTCTGGAACAAAGCGTGTGCGCTTTGGTCAGCCAGGGCGTGCGAGCAGCTGCCTAGCAGAGCATCTTTAACACCTGAGGTCTGTGGCCTTTCTGCAAGCTGGGATGTATTCATGTCTCTGCCCTCTGCCCAGCTGTTGAGTCTCCCCCGACCTTGTAGGACCTTTACATCTTTGAACTTCCACCCCTTCCTAATATGGTGAGAGTTGTGTTTGCAAAGGTTAAAGTGAAGTTCAAAGTTGTCATTTTTTTCTGGAGTGCAAGGAGGAGAGGACTCTCAGCACAGGCTCAAAATAGAAAAGCAGACTAAAAAAATCCACTTCAGGAGCTGTTTCACTTTCAGTGTTGCACTTCATCCTCTCTGGAGAATTGTGTAAAGAGCTGGTCCTTAAATTCTGTTCTCTGTCCCAGTGAAGACAAAGGAAATGGGTGCAGTAAAAGCGTGCATTGAAACTAGTTAGGCAAGATTGTAAATTGTGAACTCTCCATAGAGTTTGTGCCCTTCATAGCTTGCTTCACTCATACTGGAGAATATACAGCGCGGAAAGGTAAAGGCAAATTGGTCTGGTTGGGCAAAATCACCAACAGAGAATTTCAGAAATAAAACTGCAAGCTCAGTAACAAGGCAATTTGAGTACTTCGCTAAATTAAAGATGGGGGTGGGAGAAAAAGTACTGAAATGCTGTTCTTTGGGATGCATGTGCTGCAGTCTGTCTTATCAGAAGTCAATGGCATGAGCTGCCAACACATGTTTCCTATTACACCTGCAGTAGATAGTTCAGCCAGAACAGAAAAGGGTACCTTTTGATTCACTACCAATGGCACTTTAATAAAATAGAGGGAGAAGTATCTGCAGTCTCTAATAAGCAATATATCAGCTAAGCGCTGTCAGCCTGTGTAGAGAGCTCTACAGCATGATTTATTATGTTAATTACAGTCGTGTGGGCCTCATGCTCTTAAGTCTGAAACTGCTCACATTCTCAGCTTGATTTAAGAATATGCTTTGGCCAAGACTTAAAGTGCAGCTTATGATGATTAATGTAATAAAATATTTATTACATACTCCTTTTCTTTGTTTCACTGCTTGTTGCCCCAGTTAGACAGCCTCATTCTGAAACAGTGATATAAATTAGATTTCAGATGTTGAGGATCCTTGTCTGTTTTTAATCTCTCTCTTCAGTGTTGTTGTTTTTTTCACATCCCTTTGTTCTGATTCTCCCTTCTCTCCCCCTCGTCTTTATTTCCCTCCGATATTTCCCAACTCTGCTTCTCAGCTGCTGTCTGGAGTGAATCAAAAGCAGGCAGACTTCAGCCTGGCTCATCCCTTCGAGACCTCTTGCATTGCTTTCTCAACTATGCTTATTAAAGTTAGCTCTTAAATGCAATGACATTAAAACTGGTGGTAGGCCGTAGCTGAGAACACACTAAGCCTCTGGTGATGTGGAGTGGCATGTAAAAGAAGACTAAAACTGTAAGGGGATATGTGTTTGTGTCCTGTTTCTCATTCTTCTTCCACAGGGCTTGCAAATGCACTGCAGACAGGCACAAAATTCCACTGCACCAAATTTTCCAAAATTCCGTATAAATTTGTACCTGTGATTTTGTGCAAACCAGCCTACTAATTAAATTGCTGGCTGAGCAATCAGTGCTTGCAAGATCTGTTTACACATATAAATCTGGCTTTCGCTCTATGAGCACATAAAGGTGGAAACCTTATGGAAAATGTAGCTTCTTGTTTTTCTTATATAAGAAATGGGGCTTTGCTGTGAGAATTTGTATTTTTCCCCTAATGCTTCATTAATTTTTAAATGATAAGCTTAAATCAACAAAGGAGGTGTTTCTCAGATTTTTACAGTTTTTTCCTCTCCTCATTTTGATTTTTTCTTCTTGTTTTTTCTTTTAGCAACTTTTGAATCAAGTAATCTTACACATATAAAAGTTATTCAATTGTGCCCCTCTTCCACCATATAATGGCTTAGTCCAGTGGATTTCTACATTTCTACATAAGCATATGCTTAAGTACAGGGATCCCAATCCAGAATGCCCTTAAAATATGCTTTGTTGAATTGGAAGCTTATTTGGGAGAAAAACAGATATTCTGCTGAGGATGTGTGTGCAACACTTTCTGGACTGGTGCCAAGCCAGCCAAGTCCTCTTAGAAAATGAGTGCATCGCTTCTGCCATGCATCATCCTGCTTCCAGTTCTCAGGGTAGGTTAGACAATCAGTGACCTACTCCTCTAATTCCTTCTGCTACAGATCATGAAGTAAATAACATGCTTTGAAAGGGCAACATTTCACTGCGTTGCTAAAAAGTCCTGGATAAAAAAGAATTCTGTTTTCCAGAGTTAAATATTTAACCTGAAGAAAATCATTGGCAAAAAATGTCTCTTGTCTTTAGCCTTAAACTGAAATCAGTACTTTGAGTTTTCTAAGTGGAGTTAACTGTAAATTGGTTGGAAATTATTACAAGATTATATGGCTGAATGCAAAGATGCATGCTCAACCAAAAGCTGACATTTGCTTCACACTGTGGGTAGTGTTTCGCCATTTAACAACTCCAGCAGCATTCCAATTTCACCAGTCTACCTGATTTTTTTAACCTGAGCTCTGAAAGAGGAGCAATTATGTGTTAGAAGTGAACATAGTTGAAGAAAGTTTAGTCAGTTATTTTGAAAGGAAAGGGGTTTCACTTTTTTTTACAAGTTTTAGGTTTTTAGGTTTTTAGGTTTGCAGTATAGAAATCTCCAAGCATGGCTTTTATATCCTCCACCTCTATGAAGAGTTGGGTCCCTGGACCTCAGTCAATTATATAAGGGTCCAAATAATTTGGTTTTATAAAGCTCCTCTAAAGGAGGATGGAAATAAGATGGAATATAGCATGGAAATAAGAGAGGGATGAGGCAGGGCAGGTAGACCTGGAGCTGGTTCCGGGCTTGGTTATAATCCAGGTGACTGACTTGGAACAGGGCAGCTAAAATGGCAGACTCCAGTCCAGCTGTGAGCTGAGAACATTTTGCCTGGACATCGCCTAATACCAGATATATGGTTTCTCCAGTGCTCTTGAAAAATATCTTCTGCTTCTGCTGTTCTCCATGCTGTGCCCCAGGGAGAAGGTGTAGTGTCCTGCTGTGAAGTGCTGCAGTGTTGGACAAGCCTGGGAGAGCTGGACTTCATATATTTTTTCCTGCCAAATGGCAGTGGGATCTGGGTAAACATGAACCAAGTAGCCCCAGTGTCAGGATACAGAGGAAACACATCCCATTTTGCATTGCAGCCATTCACACCAGTGCATCACAGAACAGCTTCAAAAGGAAATAGGAAACTATACAGCCTCATACCCCAGAAATACCACTGTAAGTGTTCAGTGGAAGAACTGAAATGTGAGGTAAAAGTAGCATGCAACACTTCTCTTTTGCACTAACCCTGACAAAACCAAAACCAGACAACTAGATGAAGTGGAGATCATATTTGAACAAATTAAACCATTTTTTATTTAGAAAATGCATTTTTAGAATCTTTGTGTTGAAATAGCTCAGATGTCACCTACAGTCAGGTGCAGAAGAAGAGAGCCTTGTACAAATCAAAATCCCCAGAGCACTGCTGTTTTGTACCATTTATTAGTGATTGCTAGTGTCTACTGCATAAAAAGTTGATCCAGTCAGTCATAGGAGGACATAAATTCTTAATCCCTTGTTACGGCTACAAATTTTGTATCATCTGAGGATCATGCAGTAGTCCCGTTAATACTGATGTGAATTTTATTGATTTTGCCAGCAGCCAAATTGCACCTTGTATCTTTTCAGGCTGTTGTGGTGAGAAAGTAGTAAAAGTGAATGCAGAACTAGTGTCTGAGCGAGCATCCATTCATCAGACCATTCCGTACCTTGCAAAAAATGTACAGATGACTAAAGTTTATGTTAGTAACTTTTACTTCATGGAGATACCAACGTATAAATATTCCCATGCTCATTTGCTTGAAATCTGTGTCCTTTTTTTTTTGACAGAATCTAAAGCTTTTTAATTTTAGAATCGTAAAATATTTCACTGATAGTTTTGTTGGAGGGGGTTAACTGAATAGAAGCATATTTTTTTGCCAGAAAACATAACATCTTTCATAAATGGATTTTAATTAATAAATTTCTACCATACTACAGATTTTACATGCTAATGAAAGCCTTTTCTGAAAATGTTAAACTACACAGAGTTTGACTTAATATAGTGGAAGTAGGGAACTTTAATTGTTAAAGAGAATTTAGTAGTGACATCAGATGGGTAGGGCAGAAATTCAAGAAAAAGTGCAGGAGCACTTTCTTCTACTTCACAAATCTGCAGCAAAAAAGTTAATCCTTTGTTCCTGTAGATCTCAGAAGCTGTTAGATGTCAAAACCTGATGAAAGTCTCCAGGCAGTTACAGGTTTTTCCCCCTTCTTTTGACTCTGACTCACGAAGTCTAAGCTTAAATAAGTATGATTATTATGGCACAGGAAGCACACTTTATTTGGCCTTAGGACTTCCTAAGGAAATGGTTATTGTTGGATTTGAAATAATTAGGTTGAAACATATGTATTTTTGACTTAAGTCTTTGACTACTGGGTGTGTGTAGGAGTTACCCCAAGGGAGTTAGTCCATACCACACAGCAGAAGTGCCAAAAGTATCATTCTCCAAGTGTTTAGCACTCCCTATCTCTTAATCTCAGGATGTTTCTGCGAATGCTCAGAGGCACTTCTGCTGCAGAGACCTCTTGCTCTTACCCTCACCCTCGCTCTTCAGCAGCGAGATGGGAGAGTGGCTTTCACTTGGCTATTCCTGTGATACAGTGAAAACCAGCTGTCAGCTTTCTAAATTTTGCATGCAGAAAGAGGACTGATACTCGGGGATGCCGTGATACGATGGTGGCATTCAGCCGCTCCTGACAGGGGAGCTGTAGCACTGCTTCCAGGAGGGCAGGTTTGTCAGAGCCCTTCCCCCCATGACTTGACCATACCTCCCTTGAGCAACAGCGTGACCTCTGCCCACTGTGGTCGTTGACTTGAGAATGTCGTTTGCGGGCAAATACCTTCTTGAAACAGGAGGGGACAGGAGAAAAGAAAGGTACGAGCAGGCTGTGGTTTACATTAACTGTGTTAATGGGCTGCATATGGCCATGGCCCATAGGTTGAATATTGCTGCTTTTCAGTAACTGCAGAGCAGGGGCAAGAGCCAACCTGCAAAGTGCTGGGGCATGGACAGAGAGCACTTAGCTCCAGCGTGGAGATACGTGTTGCCTTGTGCGAGGTTAACTAGGCTTTTTCACCTAGATGAAAGCATTTTGGTGGAAGCAGATCTGCAAAACCATTTTCCTAGTCAGAACACAAATTGGGCAGAGAAGACTTTGGCTGGTGGTGTGATTACCACCAAAAAACCCACCTTACTTTTAATATATTTCTTCTGAGATCTCACTGCCTACCTTAAGCAGAGTTTAAGACTGTTTGCAATAATAGCTCAGGTTCATGACTCCCACTAATGTTACAAACCTTCTCTGAACATTAACAATCTGCATATGTCTGTTGTGAAATCAAGTGCCTTTCCCCCCACCATACGTAATTACAGAGGTTATGTCCTTTTCAGGGAGTCTGCGTGCGTGTATGTGTGCGAGCCGAAATAAAAACAACCCTGAGTTTGATAACTCTGCTGATAATGTTAAGTCTTGGCTGCGTTAAGATCAGATTATGAAAAGATCAGAAGACAGCTGTTGCTCTGTGGGAGGGATCATCTCGTGGTTGCGGGCTAGCCTGGGACACTCATGTCTCACTAGGTTGTCTGTTTAACCTCTGCCAGGTCACTTTATCTCTTTGGCTACATTTAAACTGGGACATGTAAACTACTCAGTACTTTTTCAAACTCTTAGCCGGGAGCATGTACCGAATCCCACAGTAGGGTGGGTTTTACTAGCTACTTCTGCCACGTTCTGGTTTTCTTGGAAATGAAACTCTGATGTGGGATCAAATAGGAAACACAAGAGCTCCAACCAGGTCCTTTGTGGAGTGATACAGCTGGGGCGGGGGCAGGACCTCAGGAGATACATCTCCAAGTCAATTAATTTTTTATGTTTCTGTTCCTAGTCTGTAAAACAGGGGTAACAGCACTACCAACTCCAAAGGTTGCATTATGACAAGGAAAAGGCTTGGTAGCTCAATGATGACAATAATTTTTGGTTGATTGGTTCAGACCGTTTTAAGAGCAGAGACAAATTAGACCATAACATGAGATTATGTGTCTTCCTACAGCCTAACAACAGACACCTACAGAAGACTATAAGAAAGGTGCAAGCATATAGGACACCTCCCCACTCTACTATCCTCCAGCAATTTGCAGCTCAAGGCCTTCCTGAATCAGAAGTGTTCTCTTGTATTGACGAACACTTTGTGATTTTTTTTTTCTGTGCTTTTACCCAGTTTTGGAACCCACTCACACTGATGATGATACCGTGAGCAGTGGAGGCCCAGGAGCAAACAGGTTTATGCTTGCAGTGCCCAAGGAACTAATGTAGATCCCCACCTGTGTTTTCAGTAGTTTCCAGCAGGAGCACAGAAAATATAAAAAAAAAAAAAGTAAACCCTGGCCAGAAGAGATTTTGGTCTCTACTCAGCAAGATGCAGCAAAGTGAGACCAAGCAAACATCAGGGAAATACTATGTTGGAAACAATCCTGTCTCAGGACAAGAGCATTCACTTTCAATAGCCAGACGCAGAGATGAAGTCTTGTACCTCAACAGTTCTCCCAGCTTGTCAGATCCTTACCATAACATACACATTTTCAAAAATTCACTGTGATGGCAGTTGAGATGCCTTTTAGTCTTGAGTTCTTAATGACTGAATTACTTTTATATAGCCTTTCTTTATCTGTCAGTCTGGGTGGATTTGTAAGGAACAAAATGACATTACATCAGCCTAATCTTCTCTGACAAGGTCGCAAGGCCATGTGGCTAGAGCAGAAGCAATCAATGCCAAATATCCAGACTGTGGTAAGGTCTTTCATTCTGTTTCTACTTATTTCCTCTAGGCAAAGTAGAGGTGTGTAGTGTAGGTGGGTTTGTTGTAAGTATTTTACATGGGCCATTTGTAGTCTGCACCCAGAGAATAATTTTTGTGGTCTCCTTCTCATGTCACAGGTTGTACGGAAAGGATGCAAGGTGCGCCTGGTCTTGGGCACTGTTTCATTAGTGATCCAAATGGCATAATTGTGCTGAGTCTGGCTGGGATGGAGTTGACTTCCTTTGTAGCTGCCCATACCCTGCTGCGTTTCAGATTTGTGACTAAAACAGTGTTAATGACACACCACCGTTTTGGCTGTTGATGAGCCAGACTTGCACAGCGTCGAGGCTTTCTCTTTTTCCTCACTCTGTCCCCCCAGCAGCTAGGCCTAGGGTGGGCAAGAGGTTGGGAGGGGACACAACAGGGACAGCTGACAGAGACGAGCCAAGGGGATATTCCCTGCCCTATGACAGCATGTGCAGCAATAAAAACTGAAGGGAGGGTTTTTTGGGGGGAGGTGGGCATTGCTCACAGACTGTCTGGGCATTAGTCTACTTGTGGAAGGTAGTGAGTGATTGCCTTTGCATCACTTGTCAGTTGGGTTTCTTTTTCCTTTTTCTTTCAGTTATTAAACTGTCTTTGTCTTGACTCATGGGTTTTCTCGCTTTTGCTCTTCCTATTCTCTTCCCTGTCCCTCTGGGGTGGGGAATGAGCAAGTGGCTGTGAGGTGCTTAGGTGCTGACCAGGGTCAACCACCACAATAATAGAGAATAAGATTATGAAATTAGCAGAAAACACAACGTTTAGTGTTATTAAGAGCATGCCTGGATACAACTTACGTCTCCATGGTAGTTGGAGATGGATTGTATGGTTTCTTTCAGCACTATGAAATCTCCTTGGTTAACCGAAGAAGTCAGACTTTAATGACATGAAGAATTATGTCTCCTT
Source organism: Balaeniceps rex (assembly GCA_013401315.1). Lineage (NCBI taxonomy): Eukaryota > Metazoa > Chordata > Aves > Pelecaniformes > Balaenicipitidae > Balaeniceps > Balaeniceps rex. Next base: position 61,843 of record VYZW01023775.1, read on the forward strand.
CCCAAGCTACCGTAGGCTATAAAGAGCTGTCTTAGTTAGGCTCAGCTGCATCGTCTGCTTTTGCCGTGGAGGAAGAGCATATGCAGACGATGACAGTGGCTCAGCTGACATCTGATGACTTTGGCTGTCTCAGACTCTGTCCGCTGGGTCTCCCTGCCTCCCTGCATTCGTCCCATGCTATGAGATATCCCTGATATTTGAGCGGTCTCATAGGAAGAGAATAATCAGCTACACTGCAGGCTGGATTCACAGTCAAAATCGTCATAGCTCTCCTGATGTGGCTGGATGAGAAGCTGACCTGTTATCTTTAAGATTTCCCACCTGCCTTGTGGAGCAACACCCCAGAGCACTGCAGGAATGCAGTGTTTCTGGGGTACTGTTTCGCTCATGCAACTTCGGGGGATCTTTAATTCAGCACGGATTTTATAACTGTTAGCTGCAGATATGGCAATTTCCTTTGCAGATTAAGGAAAGATGCCATAACATAAATGACTGACTGGGTGTCACTGCTGTGTTGTGACAGGCTATCCTCTAAGAAGTAGTGATTGACGACATGTATAAAACCAAGCCATTATACGTGCTGTTTATATTGAAACAGTACTTAAGATGTCAGCTGTCAGTCAAAGCACTGATTACTTACACAGTGCTATAATAAGTGGTAGTGGGTGCAGTGAACAAGGTACCAGCGTAAATGTTTGTTTCGGGGCTTCAAACAGCATTGTCTCTTTATTGCCAGCCTGCATCTAGCCATAATAAAAGGATCTATCCTATACGTTGCCTAAAGCATGAGACATCCCTGCAGGCTGCTAGGAGCTCTTTGATACTGACATCAATATTAATACCGGTTTCTGAAACAGGCTGGTGACCTTTTCTTTTTCCCCTTGAGCACAGTTAGAGCAAACCTCAGTGCTCTGTGGCAGCATTTTTCATGGCTGCAGAAGCCTCTAAAACCCCCAGCTGCAAACCCCTTCTTCTTTGTGCTTTGCAGAGGGTTTGAGGACCCCTCTCAATAGGTTTCACTGAGTGCTGTGGATGCAGTGGATGCCTCACAGTGAAAACACAGGACCTGGTCCCGTGGGATATAAACTCAGCCCTGTTTCTTGGCCTGTTGGCAAGTCCTGGGACAAGTCATTCCCAGTGCCTCTGTCTGCAGCTGTGGTATGGAGGTGATGGGATGAACTCTCTTCAGAGTCACTCTCTAGATGGATGGAAGGGGAAGCTGCCCAGCTGTGCACTGAAGTTTTTGCAGCCCATGAAAGATTGCGGGTGGGCTAGGGAAGGAGATAGGGCCACCTTCCTTTCCCTTCTGCCTCCCCTGTTAACAGGCTGGCAAGGCAGAGCGGGCACGAGGAACAAGTGTCTGAGCACTTCTGCACAGCATGGGTGTGCTACATGGCCTGACATGAGCTTGGCCTGCATGACAGAGAGGGCAGTGGAAAGTTCACCTGGTCTCATACCACTTTGTGGTGGGCATGTTGGGTGGGAAGCACCTGACGAGTGTTACTATGGGACTGCTGAAAGGACACCAAAATATAGGGGTTTTGCAATGAGACAAAACAAAATAGAACTTGCTTTTTTCCCCTCTTCTGCTTATTAAGTGGAAGAGAGAAAAAAGAATGTTCCATTCACAATTACAGAGAATAGTCAAATCATCGAATTTTTCCTTCTTTGCATTTGCTGTTCATTTTCTAAAACCATGAAGGTTTGTCACATTCATAATGATGGTTCCACCTGTGTGCTTGTAAGCTGCATCCTTGTACAGACAGTTTGCATATGCCAGGAAAACAGTCCTTAAGTACACACATCTCTTTCATGTAAAAAGCTTTTCCTTTTCATGCTTATCTTATGATCAGCCTGAAAATCAGTTGTCAGTAACAACCATCATAGCAGTAACATCTGAATGTTGTGCTTTGATAAGTCACTGATTGTAAGGACCTTTGGGTTTAGCCTTATAGAGCGATATAAAGTTGTTACCAGAATTTGATTTTTCTGCAAAATGAAAAGACATGGTCACAATTGTACTTCCACTGTCAAGGTACATCTTGATTATGTAGGCAGACTGTATAATCCTGTTTTTCTTCCATACCTTCTGATGTGAACATATTAACTATTTTTTTTTATTCTTGTACATTTGTAAATTACACATTGCTCTGTAGTACCTGCCAACTCCTTTGTTAGGATGTGCTGCATTATTTTGTACTGTACATTTCTGTCTACATTTATTAGCTCTTTAAAAATGTGTCTGATTAAAGATAATTTTTACTGTCATAAATACGATGCTTTAGTTATTTTTTGTAGAAGAAAACTGGAACCAGTACAACCTCTGGTTTCACAAATGAAGCAATTCAGAATGGGCTTATTACTCGGATTAGGCCCTGCACACAGCACTGGGATCCACAGAAAACCCTTCTACCTTGCATTTGTCCTAAAAAGCAGATTGCCTGTAATCCCACTGTTTTCCACAAATCTCCATGCACAAAACTGTGCCCCAGTGTCATGAGGAGCTCACTTTGGTTTTGTGCCATACTCTAGTACATCATTTGTGAAACTGAAGTTGGCTTTTCAGTCATGTGACAGGTATGTAATGATGTTTTCCAGTGCTCTTTGTGAAATTGATTTTAATTTTTTTTTCCTTTTTAAAGAAATTTGTTTTGGGGAAAAGCATGCCGCACAAACTCACTGCTTCTGCTTTCTTTTGTCTTTCCCCTTCTCCCTCTTCCAGACCAGGATGAGAGAGCAGCAGAGCTCAGCAGGGAGCAGAATGAGAAGACCATTCGCAGCACGCAGACAGCTCTCCGCAATTTCCGAGAGTTCCTCATCTCCAAGTATCCCTCTGAGACCCGGGAGATCTATGTCATCCCCTGCAAAGAGCTTGATGCCTACCTTGCTTCCTTCTTTGTGGACGCCAGACAAAAGGATGGGTCTGAGTATGAGCCAAATAGTCTGGCCAACTATCAGTGTGGGCTGGAGCGGTACCTCAAAGAGCACAGGTATGGATACAGCATTACGAGGGATAAGGAGTTCAAGAGGTCCCAGGAAGCTCTAAAGCAAAAGCAGATAGAGCTGAGGTGTAAAGGAAAAGGAAACAAGCCACACAAATCCATGAAGCTCACCTTTGCTGATGAGCTTATCCTGCGCAAAAGAGGCTTATTGAGCCGGTACAATCCCGAAGGGCTGCTGAACCTTGTCTGGCTAAACAACACTAAGGCGTTTGGACACTGCACGGGTTTCCATGGGTCCACCCTCAAGTGGGGAGACATACGGCTGCGGGTGACAGAGACCGGGTTGGAGTACCTGGAGTGGATGGGGCCGGACAACGGAGACGTCAATGCCAAGAGCAAGAGAGGTGGGACGGACTCCCGGGTGTACGCCACCCAGCACTCCCCACAGACTTGCCCTGTGCAAGACTACAAGGAGTACGCCCAGAGGCGGCCTCCAGCCATGCGCTACGAGGACGCACCTTTTTACCTGTCCATCAAACCTGTCGTCAACTTGGCCGCGCTTCACTGGTACAATTGCCAAGCCCTGGGGAAAAACAAGCTTGCCAAGATGGTAAAGACGATGTGCGAGAAAGGCAACATCCCCGGCAGGAAGACCAACTTCAGTGTCTACCAGAGCTGTAGCACCCTCTCAGAAGCGCAGAGCAACCAGCTGGTGCTGATCTGCAATAACTTGAGCCAGCAGGCTGCCCAGTCCATGGCGAGCCACTCCAATACTGGCAACTTCATAGTGTCAGCATCCTATGACTCTTCCTCTGACACAGCTTGAAAGAGGGATATCACCTGAACACTTTTTTCTTTTCCTTTTTGTTTCAAGCATTGAATTTGTGCCCAATAATACACATCAACTGTGATTGTACACTACTCCCCATAGCCCTCTCTCCAGTGTTAATTCACTTTATAAAAATATATAAATATATAATATATTTTTCTTTTTACAAATAAGTCAATAGAAATAGTTTAGTATTACTAACATAGTATTTATAGTGTTAATACAAAAATGAAAGGTACTTATGGGTTATAATATAAATGCAGATTTTAAAAGGACAAAAATGGTTCTCAGGCAACACATGATAGACTGGAAATACCATTTTTAACATGCACGCATCAGTAAGTGTAAGTCCCCAGGGAGGCTTACGCAGCAATTCTATTTTAAAGCATTTTTCAACTTCTTATTTTAACATGACCTCCCAGAGTGGAGGAGACAAACTTATCACTGGCTACTGCTTCTTACCTGCTGGCTTATTCTTGATCAGCAAGACCAAGAAATAAGAGATACATCAATGTAAGTTCATGAAACCATTTACAACAATTTTTGTCTGTTTTTTATTTTGTTTCCTGAGGCTCATTTATGCCAGATGGGAGAAAAATCCTGAAGTCAGCTAAAGGCTATTTTTAACTTTTGGTTTTGTTGATGATTTTCTGTGATCAAAATGTTGCTGATCTTTAGACTAAAAAGTATTGTTTTCAACAATATGCAAAAGTATAATGGCAAAACCACTGTCATACACATAATTTTAACTGTTTAAGCACAGGTTGTTAGTATTTTGTCACTGTGTATACTTAATGTAAAATCTACTGACTTAGAGCCACTCTTTCAGTATTCTGGGGAATGCAACAGTGCAGAAAAATCCACAATCTTATCCCAAACTGTACAGGAAAAAATACATCAAATATGTCTTAGGCCATCATTTGAAATCCACAAAAAGTAGCATAAAGAGTGTAAAGATAATTTCATATTTACTACAGAAAATGAAAAAGCTGGGTAGTCTTAAGTGTGGGAAAACAAATTTAAGTCAGCTACACATAATCTATTTCCATTGCAGACAATGGAAAATGTGCATGTGCTGAAGGCACAATTTGGTCCTTAAAGCCTTGAAATAATGAGTGCCACTGTTCCAACATTTGACTTTGCAATGTAATTGTTCTTCTTCTCTAAGTATGGGGATAACACTAACAAATTCAGTATTTCAGTGAATGATTATAATTCTTGACCTTTAAAATGATGTACAGTACTTCTCAAGTAATTCAGCTTAGTTTATGTTCCACTATGATATCCTAGGGCTGTGATGAGGCATTAGATAAGTCCACTGGGGTGATCTAATGCCCACTGAAGTCAATGAAAGAGTCAACCTCAGCTGACTTCCCATGGGTGTTGGACCAAACCGTTACTGAGGGGCTTTTTTGTTTTGGGTTGGGTTTTTTTTGTTGTGTTTCTTTATGCTTATTTGTCTTTATTCCTTCACATTCCTGCATATCCTTCCCATTCTTTAGCTCTGCCAACTGTGCAGTGACTTTAATCATCACTAATTCCAAAGAAAGGGTGAAACAAAGGTAGCAGACAGAAATAAAAATAACCCACCTGGTGCCATTTAAAACCTGTTTTCTGTGTTGCTAGGATGAAATGTTCCTCTGTGCGAGGGAGGTGGCAGAATGCCTGTACCTCATTTAAGCCTTATTGAAGGTCTGTTTTGGGGATAGGGTAGGTAGCAGATGTGCCACTGGAAGGTCTAAGAGCAGAGACTTCCACTATAATAAACATCTGTCCTCCCACAAAGCTTCCTGCAGGTGACACAGCCTGGCTCTGATCTCTTTGTGCTCTGCACATAGCAAGGCTGGTACAAAGTCTGGGTTCTCTGTGTGCCGGCTGTCCCAGGGTCTTGCGTGCCGTGGCAGCGTAACCACCAAATCTGCAACCTCTGAGTTACTGGCCGCTGTCTCTCAGGGCTGTAGGGTAGGCAGTGGATTGGTGGGCACAAGCGGTCATTCACGCTGCGGAGCTATGCTTTTGTGACTTGGTTTTGGGGCTTGAGACCAAATCACGATGCTACTGAAGTGAGTGCAAGCTGTGTCCGTGACTTTCAGTGCCATGGCAAATCTGACTTGTAGGTGAAGGAGAGGGAAGCACAAAAAGACTTCGGGTGCAGCCAGCAAGATGGCTGCCTAGCTTCCAGATGAGGGCAGCCATCTGATTGCTGTTAGCACAGCCGTGCCTTTTCACAGCAGTGCTTTTAATGTGATACAGTTAAAAATAGTTTTGCAGGGCTGGTGCTGCTCTCGGGGGGATTTCTTTGCTGTTTCCCACTGAGGACTCATGCAGCTGCTCTTAATATGTGCTGGAGTGCAGGGGGTCCCATGCCAAGGAGCTCCCTAGGGGTGCCAGGTGAGAGCTCAGCCATGGAGCCAACCTCTAGGAAAGTCTCTGATCTCTGTTTTTCCCCCATTGGCACTCATCTCAGCACTTCCCAGTGGCAGCTATTGCAGGATCTGACCTACTTCCCCACCTTGCCTTTCCTGTGCTGCAACACAAGGCTGGGTATCAGCTGGCCTTTGTGGGGCAGCAGATCTCCGCTTCCCACCTCCTCTCCCCTGCCCAACCACCCCTCTTTGCTGGGAAGAGCTGCCTTGAGCTTGCAGAGGAAAGAAGCCACCCCACGGTGTGGCTGTTTCGTGTCTCTCCTCAAGCCCCACAAGGCAGGAAACCAGACCTTATAACCAAATTGCTTCTCACACTATTACCAGGCTCAGAGCTTGGCAATGGTTCACATCCTCTGCGGGTATGCCTTAGGCATGTTCCTTCAGAGTGGGCTATTTTTTGCAGGCTATTTAGTGTGGTAATTCCACAATTTGTCTTGTCTCCAAGACTCCAAGATCACTGGCTGTGGATGTGCCGTGCCGTAAGCAGGTCTTTGAAGTGCTGCTTCACATCAGTGCTGTAATTCAGCCCCAAACACAGACCTTGGCTCCATCAGCAGGAGCCAAAAATGCTTGGAGTGACCCAGAAGAAAAGATGGGCACTCTTGGGTTTTGAGCAGAGGTCATAAAAAGAATTTGCCATGACTTCCTGACTCCACATACCGAGTTGTTGTTTACCACAGTATTAGGATGGTTTGTGCTAATGTCCAGCCCGTGCGCTGGGTGAGGCAACGCCTCTGGTACCCTTGGCTTAGCATGGCACATCAGCAACTTTTGTTTCTCTGGTTGGGGGATAAGCTGTGGAGTATGTGTGCTTATTGTGATAGCCTTGGTATTATAGGGGTGGTTTTGTTCTGCTTTGCAACATCTTTAGTACTCCAGCTACCACTTGGTGCTGATGGCAGATTGCCTGGCAAATTCTGATGGGGCAGCCCCAAATAGACTACTTGTTGAAGTAGTTAAACATATATGGCCAGAATATGACACCCAAGTAGTATCATGCTCTAGAAGTAAATTTATTAGCTTTGAAGGGCATTTAGCGCAACATATTACCCAGTCTTAATTTGTGGACAGTTGCAAGGAATTGTGTGACCACAGCTTAATGAATTGCCATTTGTATTAAGGCCCTGGGAGGGTTGTTAACCCACTGGGCAGGAGACTTCTGATTAAAACCACTCTCATGGTTTTGTCTCATGCTGGCAGGAGAGTAGATGTCCCAGTCACTGGCTCAGGTGACAGGTGACAACTCAGGTGCTTGTAATTGTCTCCCAGTACTCCGACTGAGGGTGTCAGACCTCCTCCACCAGCAAGTTGCAAGCTCACTGCGATGGTGTGCAGCTTCCCTGGTGCTAAGACGCGGCACTGTGGTGGGGGGCTAGTGCTGCCAACTCTTACAAGCCTTCCTCTGCCTAAGCAAAGGATTGGGGTCTCCTACCGTGGCTCTTGATACCGAGTACCTTTTACCATGAAATCAAAAGGTTAGCTGGCAAAACACCGTACTGCTCCCATCTAGCACAGCCTGTGAGCTGGTGCTTGGGTGGGGTGGCTTACAGTGAGGCGCTGCAGGCGGCTGGCTGTCCCGCTGACTAGGCTGTGCTCTGATGCAAAAGCTGAGCTTTTGCCCCACAGGACAGGCTGTGATTTCCATAAGATAGGGGTAGCTGGCTCCACAATGGGGCTCGCTTTTCTCCTTTCTTTTTGCCTTCCTTTTTTGCTGCTACTCACCTTTCTTTGATCTGGTGTGAGACCTCTTCAGTGAGTCATTTCAACTCACTAGCCCAGCAGAAAATGCAGCAGAAAAAGGGAGAAGTCAGATAGTTTTCTGCTCATGAATCGAGCTGCAGAGCCAGTGGGGGAGACAGAGGAAGGTGTTCCCCTGCCAGTATCACAGAGTCATTAGCCTGGCTTAGCTACTGTGGCCTTGGAAACTTGGAAATAGCGCAGGCTTTCCCACGTGGCCTTCTCATGACACCAAACCAAGAGTCAGACATGGGGATTATACATGGATGTCACTGGACTGATCTGGATGCAGCTGTGCACAATACATGCACTTGGATCTGTTCACGTGATTGCACATTTAGCTGGGCAGAGCTGTGGGCGCTTGGACAGCTTAAGCTCTGGTTTTTTAGTCACTCATGCATGTATTTATGATGTTGTGGGTTTGCACAATGTACGTGTATTCATGCAGGTAGCTGGAACTGAAGTCTTTGATATCTGGGTGTTGCAACCTGCCTGTTTAATTTTCAAATATGTATTTATGCAACAAAACATATTTTTAAGTGCAGGAGAATGAAATGCTGTTGTGAACTACATTGTAGCCTAAATTACAAGGGATATCTAAAATAACAGTACATAGCTTGTTCATTTGCGTAGTGCAATAATTCTATGATAGCAGCATCCAGGCTGTTGACATATAGGACAATCTAACAATGGAAACAGCGTCCCTGTTGCACATTCTCCTTCATGAAGGATATCAATGCTTTCGACCTGTTTTGTGTTTTTGTTTTTAGAAGCTGCTGTGCATGGTATTCAGTCTACAGCGTAGTTGCCCTCTTAGAAAGCTGTGTAGAGAATGAGATGCAAGCAACATGTTGTACTGCTGTGCGTGCTTGTCTCAGATGTTTGTGATCGGATCTTGTTCTGCTGTTTGCGCAAGTGATGTGGGGTGGGGAGATGGGGATCAGGAAGAGCAGGTGTTGTGTCACTCTAGAGCCTGCGCTGCCCTAAGGACTGAAACAGCCTTGAAGGAAACTGAGATTCCTGTTGCACTAGGTTTCCTCCCTGTCCAGCTCATGTTTACCCTTTCTTGTCAGCATGTCCGAGTACATCCCATAAGTGCATTGACTGACCTGGCTAGCACATGCGGTGCATAGGCTGATCATTCCTCCTGACAATAAGCTGCAAGTGACTGTGATTGACTGACTGGTCTTCCCCTTCCCCAACATCCCTGCTCCTTTCACTGTCCCTGATCCTCTAATATTCCCCTCTCCCGGCATCTGCACTGTGGGGCAAGGGGACCGCTTTGTGCAGGGCGGCTCCTGGCTGAGAGCTCCCTCCCTGCCTATCAAGTGACCTTGTGCTTTGGGGATAACGCGCTCAGGGCGGACCGCCTCGCGTCGGGTATGCGGGGTTTGTGTGATACTGGACGCGAGCACTCTGGAGGCTCGCATCTCTTGTGCTGGAAGCACTCTCCCTCTGTCTTCTCTTCTGCTTTTTGTGAGAGCTTTCAGATAATGAAACTAGATGAAATTCACTCCTGTGTAGAGGACCAGGCCCACATCTGTGCGCTGTTTGGCCTTCCACTGACATCCTTAAAATAGGTCTGAGATGACTGGTCCTCAACATTACGTAACTCTTGGGCTCACGCCGTCATGGAATCTGTTCATCTCACATGGTGCGGGCCACGGGGCATTGGGACCCCCATGACTCCCTGAACTCCCAGAGGCAGGGCAAATGTGTGGGAAGGAGGAGAACTTACAGGACACACAAATGTGTTTTGATTTGCTTGAAATGAGCCAATTCATGCCTCTGGGTTAGTCCTGGAGAAGGACTCAGCTGTTCACTATGAAATGTGGTGGGAAACGGGTCGGCACTTCTTAATGAGGGTTCTTTGTTAAATGTCAGTGTGAAGAGATGGCTGCTTTGCCTAAGGTGAGTTGCTGTCCTTGTTCTTAAGACAGAGGATGTATTTTCTTTTCTTTCTGTGCTTTCATGTGTGTGCTGAATCTGCACTCTCAGTGCTGAGGAGGAGTGTGGAGAGAAGGCAGTCCAGCATTAAGTATGGCTATATTCCTAGCCGAAAAACTTGAACTATACTTTCTGGTGATGGTCCCCATGTGCTGAGCATGCCTTGGTGGTCGGGGATGGTACCGGATCAGCTGGTGTCTCCTGGCACATCTGTTGGCTCTGTGCAGAGCTCCACCGCTCTCCAAAAACCAAGAGCCTGGGGGTAGCTTGTCAACGACACCCCCATCAGCCAGGTGTCTGCGAGCCAAGAAGGGGGAAAGCCCTAAGCACAATTAAATGATGGTGCTTTCCCCACGGACAGCGTGTGATGGACATGTGAGGCTGCGCCATATCTCCTCAAGGGTTTTGGAAAGCTAAGGGCCACCAGGGACATCACTGCTCCACCTCTTTCACAGCAGCGTAACTTCAGCCAACGATGGAGTTGCCCTTCTGAGGACAAGTTGGGTTTCTCTGAGCCCCCGGCGAGTTGCATGGTTGTACTGCTACCAGCTCCACTTGTGCAAACCAGGTGCCAGCCCATTCCTCCCCACTGCGCTGTCTCAGGCTGAGGCCCCGCAAAGCTCTGCTGGTGTCGTCCTACAGCACCTCGACCCTTCCCGAAAGCAGCAGAGAGGCATTTACAGCGGTGAAATGCTGGAAAGCTAAAAAGCCCCACAGCTTAGAGACACCTGTGAGCTTGCTGAAAAATTTGACACTAGCCATTCACTGGAACATGTTCAAAGCAGTGGTGATGTCTAAAGCTTTAATTCCTAATCTGATGGGGGGGAAAAATTGGTTTGGCACGCGATTTGCTCATTACATGAACTGATGGGTTTTAACATAGCCTCTAGAGTCTCTGTCTCAAGTGAGGAATTTATTTCCTCTGTTTTCTCACTGAATTGGTTAACTTTAGTTGGTAATGCACACAAATTCTATTTGTTTTATTACACAAATAACCATTAAATGAGCTGTCTGTGCATTGGAAATGGATTTACTGTTTCAAGGGGATTAGGATGCTTTTGCTTAATCTTTTATTCTTATGCTCAGCATTCATTACACAGCAGTCACTAGTATCTGAAAAATAGCACCTTTTCAGATTTCAATTTGATCTTTTGTAATTAATAGAAGATTCGTTTACTGTGTTTAAGAGACTGGTGAGGTAGGTGCTATCATTCAAATTCAGTGGGATAGATTATCAATGGGAATGAGAAGAGGTGTTTAGCTCTTTCACAATGCTTCAGGAATCCGCCTTTGTGTTTTTTGGTTACTACTGTTTTATACAGTCCGTAAGTCTCAAGAAAATAATGAAACAGCCAAGTGAGGTGAGAAGAATCAAGAAAATGCAGAATGTTTTGGACAAAAATATTGTATTATTCTTACACTAGAAAACAAAACTCTTAAAATTCATTTTACAGATATTGTCTTTGCCACTTCAGCTGTTATTTTTGTGAACAAAGATGACTCTCTAACATTCCTCATGCCTAGAATTTGATCTGCTTTCTGAAGGCTGTAATCTTGCCAAGACTGTCCTCCTTACCCTTATAGCATGTTCTCAGCTGGCCTAAATCACATGTAGCCTTAAGTAGTCCCTGGTCTGCCCCACATTGCTGCTTCCCTTCTACTATCACACGTTTAATACCATTACTATATGTCGGATTTCCAGCCTGAAAACAAGCCAATGCAGGAGACAAACTTCAGCCTCTGTATCTTCAGCAGTGGATGCAAAGTACAGATCCAGAAGGCAAGGCAAGAGTAACTGGCTTCGAACTGATTTTGGTACTTCTGTGTAGGAAGACAAATCTTCTAGTGACTCTGAGGCTGAAGTTGCACTGAACGATGAGTGCTGTGTAAATCACTTTGTGGAGGCCTTTGTTTTCTGCATGGTGCTTATGGTTCAGATCTTGCAAGCTTTGCCGTCTGCAGGAGCTTTCTCTGTGAGCGGCTTGCAAGACTGGGCTCGTCTGCACCAGGCTGGGTGCATGGATGTGAAATGCAGGTGCAGAAATATCCAGAGCATTCAGGGATGTGCAGGCAAAAGGTGACATGAAACGTCTTAATGGAGTCTGAAAGCTGTCAGGGGAAGAAATGGTGAGAATATGATTTTGCTCCTGTTTATGGCAGTGCCTGCAAGCCAAAT
>VYZW01023776.1:5588-69428 GCA_013401315.1 Balaeniceps rex
ATGAAAAATAATAATTTTTATTGCTCTCTCTAGGACATTGCTGTAAACATGGTTCATCTGTAATTATATTTGAAAAGAAGTATTATTTAGTATTATAGTTACCTACAAACCTAGAAGCCCAAAAAAATATTTTACAGTTCCTGCTGGATGGGGAAAAGAGTGTGAGCGCTTTTTGCAGAAAGCAGGAAAATCTTTCAGATGAAACCCCATTCAGAACAATCCTTCAATTCAGAAGAATTAATTTAATTTCTTTAATATTAGTATTATATTCACTTAGTTGTAAGATTTTTCTAGGAAAACAAGAAAATTTATAAAAATATAGTCACATGAAACAACTATTCATCTAATGAACAGAATGTGAAAAACACAGATGAAGACTATAATATTAGACTGAGATAAATAATCTAGCTGGAGACCTATTGGATTCTACACTTTCATGTCAATGAAGCATTTGGCCTACCGATGTATTTTTGCCTACTCTGCCAGGCAGGGCTCAGGCTCTGCAGGAGAATACAGCCGTGGATCTCTGCAGGAAGAGAAGACCTTTTTTTTCCAAGTAAAATGTTCCCTAACTCTGCAAGGGAGGTTGGCAGTAGATCTCAAACTCTGGCCTGTCTTTTTAATACCCCTACAATAGCTCAGTTGGATTGAGACCAGCTGTTGGTGCATTACCATTTGTAAATGCTTAAAGCAACTACTCCTTGTTTTCTTGGCAACATGTACTGTGAAGGGGGAAAAAAAAGCAGCACTTTCATTCAGACATTAAGAATTGCTGGATGCCAGCTTTGGCTTACACAAGCTATTGTTTGCACAGCTCTCTTCAACAAGTTTTCAAAAAAAAAAATCCTGTAGGGATAAATTGAGCCCCTAAAATTCTGATTTACACCATCCACTCGGCCTTCCTTGGAAACAAGATTCCTTTTTTAATCCAACGATTTCAGGTCACAGGTCTTTCTGGGTTTCAGTTTCTGCAACACCCCCACAAAATCACCCAGATTGTCTTAGGAATGACAATTATAACTTCCTTACTCACTGTTTAAAAATAACAGTGATTTTTTTGCCTGCTAATGTAAGAATAAGAAAGAGATCTGAGCTTTCATTACCATATTCTAAAATCAGAGTTTCAGCATCGAAATCCTGGGGAAAAAACAAAAGAAAATTACATTTGGATTATACTTCAACATTTGAGAAATAATAAGAATCTCAAAATACCAGAAAGATCCTCGATTTGGTTGCCACGGTAAAAAGAGCCTAGTCATAGTAGAGAACATACACCGACATTTTTTATTATTACTATTCAGATGAAAACATCTCCAGTGACCTTTCATTGCCTCATCCTTTCCAACCACCCCTACTAGAGCTTGGTGTACTGGAAGTGTCTAAGCATGAATGCTAGCATCTCGGTGGTTGCAGCTGCTAGTACAATAGGATTAATTTGCCATCTACCAACTCTAATGCCCTTCTGTTTCATCTTCTTTCCCCACCAGGGGCAGTGGTGACAGCATCTGTTCCACTGTTATTTTAGTGGCGCCTTTCGCGCTGTTATAGTCAAGGGTCTGTCAGCATTTCCATTACACACACACACACACACACGCATTTCTTGAGGGAAGGGACAGCTCAAATCAACCTTCGAAAAAAAAAAGAATGAATGCATTTGGGCTGAAAATGGTATGAGAGTCTTAGAAGAAAGCATTTATATATTTGATTTTATGGTATTATTTGAGAGAAAAAAATGGAGATACAAGAGGTTCCAAGTAACCTATTTTGCATTTATTAATGGAAAATAATGGTGAAAGTTGATTCAGATTGTTCTATGACCTTAGAGAAAGCAACCATACCAAAAAGAAAACAGGGGGGGGAAAAAAAAACAAAACAGGTAATTGTTCCCTACCAAACACCTTCTTTTATTAGTTTCTAGGTAACTAATTTAGACAATAGGATATTACTTTAAAAGCATCCCAGACAAGATTTGATGAACAGGCCATTGATTGTGGGTGACCAACTCCAAATACATAACAGGACCCCCAGATCTCTAAGTTGAGAGTGATAATGAGGAGAGGAACATGGTTTTCTGCAGGCAGTCAAGCATACCAAGAGGTAAAGAACAACTCCACTACCAGAAGTGGTTTTGGAGCCTACATACAGGTGGGTGTTTCCAGCCCCACTGGTATGTGTGGGGTATAAAGAGTAATGCAGTCTGCAAGACACAGGCTCATCCCGCTGTGGCTTTGCGGGGGCTGTGGCCCATGAGCACATCTGACTCATGAGCAAATCTTTCTATCCACAAAAGTGGATAAAAAAGCAAGTGCTGGGGCAATCAGAGAACAGGTCAGCTTATTTCAGCAATGAAAACCCTCTGGAAGATGACAGGTATCAGGTTAACCAATACAGGGCTGCTTCACAGACCCCACAGGTGTTTTCTCTCCTCAAGCTATGCCAGCCTTTCCACATGAAAGTATTGTGCATGTGCAGGTTTCCACCTATTCAAGAGAACTTTGAACTAGCATAACTCATCTGAATTCTCAAAATAAACCCCCTCTTGCTCGGTGTGCTTCACTACTGCAGGGAGGTATGACTTCTGCAACAGAAAGAAGGAATTACATTTTTCCAGAAATCTCTTCTTACAGACAGAAATTCATAGAGAATTTAGAGGGCCAGCACGGGCCTTTCCTAGCACCAGAGTACTCACCGTAGGATTGACATAATCTGTAATGCCAGATGTGAGCCTTCTATGGGTGAACCGAAATTTGCCTCCAGTCCTACCAACACACTACCATTTACAGCACTTCCTGCAAATCTCTTCAACATTTTTCAACAGCCCAAAATAATAATGATGCATTTGTCATCTTGAAAAATACACAAATAAGGAGATTCAGAGGTAATTGGGGATTTTCAAACTCACAGCATACTAGGAAAAAAAAAAACCAAACAGTTAAGCAATAAACTTGGAGGCAAGGATCCGAAGCCATGCAAATTTCTTCAGTCACATTGATGGTAAGCACAGTCCAGTCACGGCAATGGCAAACGGATTAATAACATGCTGTTTCTTTTTCAAGTTACATTATCAAATACCTAGGTGTCCTTTGTCACATCACTTAACTGCTCTGCATTTCAGCATCCTCATCTGTGAAATGGAATAGGTAATTAAACACTCATGAATGCTTTGGGACTCTTTGCTGGAAAGAATTATTATGGTGTCTTATTACTGTGAGACAACATGCAATTGTCTCAGGTCTCTGTAACAGCTGAGCCTAAACGGTAAAGGAAAAAAAATCTAAAAGCTCAACTGAGATCTTCTGCCCTATCCTCTGCAAGATGCAGCTACTACTTCAGTCCATTTTCCATGCTGGGGAAATCGTTCTGAGGCTGATCACGCTGCAAAAATATTATCATGTTACAGTACTTTCAAAACTAGGCTGGGTTAGAAATGAGGAAGAGAAAAGAGAAAAGAAGAAACATATCTCCCAGAAATATTACATTCATGAACTGTAGGAATTATTTAAGAGATGACTGAAAAGAGGAAACTCAAAAGAAGACCACAAAATATAAAGCCTTCCCCTCATAAAAAAAACACCCTAAAACCAGCAGAAACCTACCCCCCAGAGCGCAGACAATTTCCCAAAAGCCCATGGCAATGAAAAACATTTTATATTGCCCCAAAACTTGCCAGCAGAGAGATCTAGGTGGCTACTGCCCACCTCACAGCACTGAAAAAGCAAGTGCCCAGTGGGTATCATTCTCCATTATCTCTCAAACCTTTGCCACCAGCATACAGATAGAAGCGACAGAAAAATGAAAAGTGTGTATATTGTAAGCGTTGGTTAAACAACCCCACAGTAATTCTTATTTGCTGGAGGTTTTAGAGAGCAGATGTAGGATTGGCAGGGGCTGGGAGCTGGCTATATTGTTCTAGCACATTTAGAGCCAACACGGAAAGAACACAGAAAGCTGCATTTTTGTGTGTGTGTGCATGTGAGTGTGTGTGTGTACGTGCGTGTGTGTGTGTTTGCCTTTTGCCATCGACTCATCTAAGGTTTCTTGGATTCACACTGACACATAACAAAAAAAACAGTAGGTTGGTTCTCTTCCAAAAGAAATATGACTTATATCAGCTGCTGCATGAGAGTCTCTCAATTGCCACTACTAAGCTGCCTATTTTGCAGTAGCAAGTGGCCATGTGCTGTTACACACTGATTGCCTGCTTTGGTGGTATCGGTTGCTAGAATAAGGGCAAACAAATGGGGAACCAAATATAAAAAGCAGCCAGCAGCACTGAAGAAGCATTACAGCTGCCAGGCAATAACTTAGATAGTTACAGCTGCCATCACCTAGTTCACGCAAGCTTTTTAATATCTTTTGGCAGCGCTTGGTGTCACAGCACAAAAGGAAAGTTGGCACTTCCTAGCATACTTTGTTTGACATAACTGTAGGCAGAACCCAGCTGATACCTTCATCAATGTGTATGTGTTTGCTCTTAAGGTACGTTTTAGCAGATCAAACATTGTTTTTCTCTTTCTGTTGCACACACCACTGTTAAATCATAGGTTGGGAACCACACCAGATAAATGGGAAAGAGCTCAGTAAGCTGGAGCACATGGCCAGTCCCAGCAGCACCTCAGATAAGGAACACAAAAAAAATCCTAAAAAAAGAAAAATATAGTACAGCAGGAGGGGCTATGGAGGGAGGTTTAAAAAAATAAATATACTGCTTTGCCAAAATGTTCTCCTGCCTCGCCAGTAGCAGCAGCAGCCTCAGAGCCAGGCCAGATTCTCTTCTCCATTTACCGTACTTATAAAAAACCCACAAGCACAAACACATAGACCATCACATACACATAATTAAAGCATCGACATCCCTTACTGTGATTTACAATCCACACCACCAGAAGTACACAGGCGCTCCCAGGATTTCATCAATGTCTCATCTGGTGCTCTTGGCAAACCCAACATCTTCCTTAGACACAGCGCATGCTGCACCTCATTCTCTCAGAAATGGGGATGCAGAGCTCTTCCCCTTATGTGAACTAGGGAAGACAAGCACTAAATGTGTCACCGCTGTGTGATTTGCTGCTGTGGGACCTCATTTTGCAGGAGATTAATAAAAGACTAGCCTGCAGCATTGACTCTTGAGACCGCTTTCTATCATCACGAGCCTTCTATGTGGCCCACGAATTTGGGTTACAATATTGTACAAGTAACTGGACAGCCTCTGCATAATAATATTATTTTACAGCTCTTAAAAGCAAATATACAGAAAGAGAAGACTCTGCCCCCAGGAGCTTCCATTGGCTATGAACAAAGCAAGCCCGGAAACCTCTACCTGAAGTCAGTCCAGGGTTTTAATAATGTCTTGAGTTAGGTTATTTGTAATTCATCCCATAAAGCAAATGCACTTATCTCTTAGACCTCTGGCAATTTAACAGGCGACAAAAAGCTACAGTATTGAGACGGACAGCTTTACAAGGTGTTTCAGGTGTAACACCACCAGGAAGAATAGCAATTAAACTGACAGGATGAAAAAAGGAGAGAGCAAATATCATTATCTTCATTTTAAAAATAGGAAACTCAGGCACATGGAGGTGAGATGGTTGCTCCAAGCCTGACCCAGGCAATGGGGACAGGGCCAGGAACCGAATGTTGATGATCCTGGGTTCACATTCAACACCTCACCCCACAGGCCAATTGCACCACTGAACCACCGGGTGAAGTGGGCTCCCCTCCAGGGAGCAGAAACAGCTTCCTGATCCAACCTGCCTGTGGCTCCACAGGAGCTGAGGGCTTGAACTGAACATGGTTGGCTGAATCCAACTCCAGAAGCACCAAAGGGACACTAGGGAAGTGCTTGCATATTTTCCTAACACACAGTATCTATAACTGACATTCTTTAGGTAGGTCAGATATTGACAAATAAATGTAAAGGCGTGTCAAGATTCACATGAATCTGAATTATTTATTTGAAGCTGATGTAGGAGCAAACAGTTTTTAATGGCAGCATACAGTACCAGGGAACTGAGTGTGGCTAGGAATGGATAAAATGCATATGTTGGGCCTAGATAAAAGGTGCCCCATGGGAAGGACAAGAAGTTTTTGCTTTGAGACCCCAGGTGACCCTTTTGCAGTGACAGAAAAGGAAAGCTGATACACAAAACGTGCATGTGTCCCCCCAGGATGGTCCAGGCTATGAATACATTTTGGAAGCTCCTAATACACTGTGCAAAGAAACAATCATTCATGTACATGCACACCAAAGGACAGTCCCAGATTTACAGCCACTCACCAAGGTAGAACAGGTGGCTGTAATGTAGTAAAAATGTATTGCAAGGAACTTGTCATGAATTTTAAAAACAAAGACGCCTACAGACATAATAAAATTGATGTGACATTCAGTTAAAGCTAAAGCTTTCACCTATCTTAAAATGACAATGCAGGGGAATTCAAGGAAAGGGACTGTTCCCATCATCACTCACACAACAAAGCATTTCACTCAGTTTGTGCAAGTAATGTCATTGATCTCAACCATCAATGGCATGGCTTACACCTGCCACAAAGGTAGGAAATCAGGACCAAAGACACCCAACAAAATCACCTCCAGACAATTGCTGTAGAAAAGAAACGCTTCAAGGTCCTGGCAAAGAAAGCCAAGTCCTTCCTTTCCTCTACCACAGGATATGACATCTTCTTTTCCTTGATTATTTTAAACATTTCAGGGGAGCTAATTCCAACTGTTAGCCAAGAATTGCTTCCTCTTTCCTTCATTATGCTTTTAGTGGCAGCATACAAATTTGGAAATACTACAAATCCAAGCCACTTTTTAATAGTATGGGCACAATAAACTGACAGACTCCTCTGCTAGCCCCAAAAACTAAAGAGGGAAAAGAAAGAAAATCTAGATTTAAACTTTGCAGGCTAGATATATCCATCTCTATTAACATGTGGATCAACAAGTTAGCCAGCCTGACAGCAGCTTACCATATCTTTTAACTGGGGAAAAACAAAGTTCAGGTGCAGTGGGATAGAGAACAGACAGAAACTGGGATAAAGAATGAAACAAGGATAAATAGTCAATTATGATAAACTGGTTTCCTTGGTAACTATATTTATAACTGTAATGACATTGCTATTCTTTTAGTAATGAACAGAAAGGTTTGAAACAAAGTTATATAATTCAGGCATACAAACCAGCATCTGTTCCACTGGTAAAGCTGAATCCATGTCTTAATGGAAGATGACAAACCTCAAAAGATTTGTAAATGCTTTTAAACAGCTTCTAAATGTTTGTAAACTTCCTCCTAAGGACAGGTGAGCTCATAGTGCTGAATTTCTACCCTCCATGTCTGTTCTTGGTTGTATGTAATAACCTCATAGTCTTTGTGCCTGGAATAACCCTCCAGCTCAGAGGGACAGTGGGCATACGAGCAAAGGAGAGAAAGAGAAAAAAATCAAATGAGAAAATCTTAGGGATGATATTTGAGTTGTTGAGCACATAAATGCATGTGACCTTTACCAAATGCATGTGCACAGTTGCCATAATTGTACATTGCATCCTGACTGCTTCCAAAAATTATCATGTTGGTAAACAGCACCTTCTTTTTGAAAATTCTCTTGAATTTCCACTACTGACACCAGAAAATGAGGTCTACTGATACCTCTCACTGCCATTTTAACTGTTTTGGGGAGTCCATTGAAATCCAGGTATAAATTACACTCCATCCTATAAAGGGTCCCCCCAAGGAGTAACTTTAAAGAAGCAACTGGGGGCAGCACCTAAATGAAGGGTGTGCACACCCTGTTGTCATGAATCTCTGATCCTGAGAGCAGGCCATGTGCAGCATCTGGCTTCCTCCCTCTCCATGTTCACAGATTTTCCCCCAGTGAATGCTAGGATTTGGAGATGGGGCAGGGGATGAAGCCCTCCGGCTTTCATCCAGACTTGCCATCAGGGTGCAGCTGGGCAACACCCCTGGGTCCCACAGTTTAGACACATCTGCTAGCACCAGGGCTGGGCCCCAGCAGTGATGATCCGTGCAGGAGCTCAGGAGGGTGACAGAGCTGCTTCAGCATTGCTTCTCCACACTCCTTCAGTCTGACATCCCCCTAGATCAGGAGCTTATTGCATATTCCTACTCTGTAACACCCTTAATCAGGTTCTTGGGCAGTTGGTGTTATTGCTGCCCTCCATTCACATGAAAGAGGAATCAAAATGGAAACAGCAAAGCAAACCAAATCCTCCAGCAAAACATAGTCGATGCTCAGTTTGCATTTGGAAGGAAATAATCCTCCTGATGAACTACACTCTGAGATGGGGGCTGCCTGTGTGTCTGAGTGTGTGAAATACAAGCCTTCCTTGCCTGACTGAGGCAGGCTTTTCAGTTAGATGCTCAGTACTGATTAATGGAAGTACTACAGTTATAGCACTATAATGCTCACAAATTTTACCCTCTGCTGTCTCTTTAGGCCATTGCCCCAAAGGCTTTCATGTTCCTAAAGCTGTCATTTAAAACATTTGTGAATCAGGATGTGTGGACAATGGAAGAAGCTGGTAGAGCCAGGGAGTGCAGATGTGAAATAATTTAATCAACAGCAATTTTTCCATTTACTTCAATGGGCTTTGGATCACCCGCCTCATGAGTGGAACATGTATTGAGGAGGAAGCAACCCGAGCCAGATAAAGAGCCAAGATACCAAAGTAACAGAGTTCCACCAAACAAGAGGGTCCACAGCAGCTGCAGCCTGAGATGTATGATGTAAACACGGACCTACACTCAGCTAGCAGACTGGGAAAAGGATGCAAAGGAAAACTGAACATAAGCAAGTATTTAGCCATTCAAAATGCCCCAAGGGCAGTGCCACGAGTTACTACTAAGAAATTTTTTGTTGGAGGAAACGTGTTACCGAAACTACTAGTAATATTCAAAGAGCTTTGCAGAATTTATCTGAGGAGGAAATGAAGGCACAAAGAAACAAAGTGAAAACCTCAGAACACAGAATTTTTGGCCAAATCAGAAAAAAAAAAAAAGCCTGAAAGATTCTTATTCCTTATATGGCATCAGTATCAGGCTACGATGCTCACTGTAATAGTTATATCACACTGTGGCACTGAGATCATTGTATGCTAGTTGACAATGCTTGCCCTAATTGGTGCCATTAAGTAATAAAATAATAATTGTACCTCAGATCATTGGCACTTTAGAAATGGCCATATTCCCAAGCACAAGCACTGGTGTGTCCCTGGTGCACAGTTTGGTGCTGAAATGGTTAACACCATATATTATATGTCAGTAATGAAAACTAGCACTCAAGCAAGGAAATTCAAAGCTAAGGCTGACACACCATCGTTAACGCAGCCCTTTGTGCTTAGCTACCACGGGAGTCTTGGAGCAGCACATGGTGTTGTACCCCACACAATATGTGCTACTACAATACCGTATTCACAACACAATGAATTGAGGTCAAGTGAGTGACCTTAAAAAGAGCTTTCTTTTAATTCTTTAAAGAAACACCCCATGATATGTTGGAGCCCATTAAACAAAGCTGCAAGAAGATACAGTAAACTTTAATTAGCAGTGAAGGCAATAACCTCACTTTATACTTCATAATTTCTCCCACCATGTTTTATTACATGGAACAATCATTTTAGTACCTTTGTACCTAAGGCAGCATCCATGTGGTGTGGAAAGGGATGTGTTGTTGGATATTTATTGTAATGGGGCTTCATGTGGTTGGAGGTCAAAGTGTAGGACTTTCATTTGTACATCACTGCTCTACTATCTGCTCATGTCTCTGGGTAACCTGATGTTCAAACCTTTTGTAAGGCAATTGCTGAGGAGGTTGTTCTTATTGTTACAAGAACTTGGAGAAAGGATGCTGGGCCCTGGCTTCAGCACAAGCCTACTGTGTGACATAGGGTACTCTGCCAAAAATTTTTTCACGTTGATCTTGGATGCTTCCACTTTTAGGGGGCTGAGGTGCAGCTCCTAGGGTCTGGTCTCAGAAAGCCTCGGAATCAGTAGCTCCTACTGGCTTCTCAGGACCACTCGGAACCAAGTTTGGAAAATCACGAATTTATCTCCCCACAAATTACCTGCAATTTTGAAATGTTGACTTTTACCTCTCTGCCCTTCAAAATATCCCCCATCAAGTTGGAATGGTATTTACCTACCAGCTTGCAGACTGAAAGGGACACTGTTAACTTTTCTTTGTCCTTTTTATGCTAGATATTTATCTGATAAGGGGGCATAATATCTGAACTCCTTGGGTAGACAAGGACACTATCTGCATTTTACTGATGGAAAACTCCAATACACAGCAGTTCTGGACCAGACCCACAGCAGGACTTGGGCAGCTACATCCAGCCGGCATTGAAAAGATATAATCCTCAGAACACCCAGGAGTCTTTTGGCACATCAATTGATTGCATTACATTTTCCCTAGTTTCCACAATTCTGTTTCTGTGCATGCCTAGAAAATGCTGTCTTGAAAAGGCTCAGTCACTCAGTGGTGATCAAGTACGTACACCCCAGCAGGCATCCACGCACCTCCATCTATCTCAGAAGAACAGCCTGGTCTTATAGCTACCTTTGGAATATGTCTACTGGAAGGGGCTCCATACAAAACCATCATTGCTCTCCATTTCCTATACACCACGGCTACAGGAGGAAGGCATGCCTAGCAGTAATGGCAGCGTTTCATTTCTATTACCTGCTTCACAGGCTTTACCACACAACCTTCCTTTCCCAAATGGGTGTGCTAACTATTGTTCTACAGAGTCAGGCTATTCTTACATCCTTTTTCCATCCCCATTAACCCTGAATTTTATAACAAGAATTGTTTTAAGAAGAAGCAATGGAGTGTCTTCTCCCCTCATCCTGCCTAAGACTAGCTGATAGCTTGATGTGTAGGATCTAATCCTGCCAGAAAAGAGATGCAGGAATTAAGGTAGGAAAAAAGGAAAGTGAATGTGGATGAATGTGCTAACCAGTAAAGTATCAGATAAAAGTACGTCTGCCTCCTCGTTGGTTCTTGAGAGAAAAGTCAGACACTGAGCTTCAGGAGAGACTTCGAGGTTGCAAAGCCCAAGTACAGAGAGGCAACAAATAGTGCTGATTAAAGAGTCTATGCCTGGAGGGAAGCACCTTGCAATGGTCTCTAGCTGGCCAGCTTCCGAACTCTGTATAGATTTCATAACAAATCTATGTAGCTACCTCCAGGCTGCTAATTTCACTGAAGATAGGTGTTGTGATGCTTGGTGTTGTGGCACTCAGTGTTGTCATATCTGTGCAGCGGGGCCAAAAGACCTTGCCAAAACTAGTACAGAAAATGTGCCTAAGGGGTGAGGGATCTGAACACAAACTTCCCAGTGCCATGGCTGAGACTTAAATAATGGATCAATCTTTCCTTCCTGGAGCTTGTTCCTTTTTCTTGTACACACTGTTGCAAATAAAATTTTGCTTTTAAGAGTGGGAAGTGACTACGTCATTCTTCTCTAAATACGTGTCTACTTTCTGCATTTGATGGACTAGTTCCTGGTTCACTTAACGCTTTCTCGTTATATAACTACTTTTTCCAGGTGCTTTTCACACAACAAGGAGAAGAAAACTACTTAAAGACAAGAGGAATTGGCAACCACAATACCCAGAAGTTACTGGGAGACCTAAGAAGCAGGTCTAGTAACTGAACCTGTTTTATCCACTTGTTTATACTGACCAGATTTCAAGCTGATGGTGCCATTTGGCAGTCATTTCAGTTTTGAAGAAAATAAAGATTCCACTGAAGCACAAAATGTCAATATTACTTCTACTTCTTCAAAACATGCATGTTTGATGTATTCTGAAGTAAAAGGGCTCCTCATTCGCTGTCATGGTTTAGCCCCAGTCGGCAACCAAGCACCACACAGCCGCTCGCTCACCCTCCCCCTGCCCCGGTGGGATGCGGGAGAGAATCAGAAGGGCAAGAGTAAGGAAACTCGCAGGTTGAGATAAGAACAGTTTAATAATTTAATAAAATAATAATAATAGTAGTAGTAGTAGTAATAAAAATTGCAATGAAAAGGAGAAGAAGAGAGACAAACAAAACCCAGGGACAACAAAACAAGTGATGCAACCACTCACCACCCGCTGACCGACGCCCAGCCACTCCCCGAGCAGCGATCGCTGCCCCCCGGCCAACTCCCCTCAGTTTATATACTGAGCATGATGTCATATGGTATGGAATAGCCCTTTGGTCAGTTTGGATCAACTATCCTGGCTGCACCCCCTCCCAGTTTCTTGTGCACCTGGCAGAGCATGGGAAGCTGAAAAAGAAAGTCCTTGACTAGTCTAAGCATTACTTAGCAACAACTAAAACATCAGTGTGTTATCAGCATTCTTCTCATACTAAATCCAAAACACAACACTATGCCAGCTACTAGGAAGAAAATTAACTCTAACCCGGCCAAAACCAGGCCATTCCCTTATGTCTGTCTGAAAATGTCTGAAAACAGCAACATATGCAGTATCAATGTCAAATAACATACCATAAGGCCTGATTCCCTTCCCCCACCTTTATCCATGCTGTTTAGTACCTTATTCCAGGAGGATATCCCGCAAAGAGACTCTTTTGCTGAGAGGGACTAAGAACCTCCAAGAAAGACAGCTACTTACCACCCCTCATCTGAGTTTGCTGATGTTTTGCCCCTTGTGGAAGAGAGCTAGTCCTTGTCCATGTTCTTAGCAATCGGGTACAACACCTCTTGTGGATCCGAGCCTACATTCACAGTCCCTTAGGAGGAGTTTTAAGAACACAGCCCTCATGAAATAACAGGAGATAGATATACCTGTACACTCCATGCCATCCAAGATCGTCTTTCCCAATAGCTGTATCTACACCATCTGAAGGCCATACTTTGCAGAGCTCAGGCATGGACGCATGTGGTTCTACACAGGAACATGTCAGGAGTTTCAGCCAGCTGGTGGGCACACACACACAGCCTGCAGAATATCCAGAGATACGATGCAGGTGGCTGGGAACAGGACATAGAGGTTTCTGGATTTATAGCCCCTCTAAAGACTGTTTGCTCTCAGCAGGGCTGACATAATCACTGAATCCATTCACAGGTCTGCCCTGGTACAGAAGCTTGCACAATACCTTGCAATCTCAGGTATCTGCATGAGTTCAAAATAATATGTTTAGAACAATATTGTGATGTGTAAGAAAAGCAGAAAGGTACTTTTAAAAATGTACCGTCCATCACTCCAGTCGGTATTACTTAGCACAAATACAGTAACATACCACAAACTGTAATATATTTCCACCAGTCCTGTGCTGAAAAGGAGAATGCCTCCCAGAGCACTAGGATTAATTAAATGAAAGGCACAGTCAGCATTATAAGAGGGGAGCCTTGAGGATAGAGAAGAAAACAAGAAATGTAACCTGTAGATGCTAACTGTTTACATCTCTTACTTTGCTTTTAAACACTTGGAATTCCTCAAATCTTTCTGCTGCAATTCATGCAAGGATTAAAAACAGTAAGGGAGGAGAAAATACGGAAATGCCTATGACGCTCCTTTGCCTTTTTTCATTCCTCCTGGCAAAATATAGTAGAAACACTCAGTATTAAGAATGGGTGAAATATTAGCAGTTTTTCTTTTCAGTTCAGGCAATGCTAGGGCCGCGATGCTGTTTGGCTACACCTGACAGAAACATTGCAAGCAGCACCTAGAATAAAACTGGAAGATTTATACAATTTCTCTCAACACAGTCCTTCAAGAGGCAAGGCATCATCACCTCCCTTTGACTTAGAAAAGCAGAACTCCTGAGCATCTGGAACGCTACACACCACAACTAGCACGTCAACAGCATGTAGACCTGCATTAACAGCAAGTGCAGAACACAGGTGCAGCATGCTCTCAGCAGCATGCCCTCAGTGAACACTGGGCAGGATGCTCTGCTCCAGCACAGGCTTCTGAATTGCCTTTAAAAGTAAAACATGCCTTGTTTGAGCATGCTATAGCAGCCTGGCTACACAGTGACAAACACACAGATAATTGTCACAGCTTTACATCAGAGGAAAGGGCAAAATCTAGACAACCCAACACAGACATAACAGGTGTGTTGATATGGAAGCAAATGGGAAAATTCAGCAGAATTAACACAAGATGCATTAGCACTTCTTCCTTCATAGGTTTGGCAAAAGGGAGAGTAATGATCAACGGTAGTTTTATTTATCTGGTTTATTTTTCCCACTTTATGAAAGGCACTACAGTGACTCACTAGGTGCCAAGTGAGAGTCCTATTGCAAGAGTCTTTTCAAAATCTGTGTTATGTGCCTAAATCTTTGTTGTTACACCAGCAGGCCAAGTACTCAGCCAGTACCATTGTCTCACTGTCCAAAAATACCTGTAGAACTGCAGAAGTCCCAAAACCACCAAACGAATTCCACTAGAAAACAATACCATCAATAACTCCCTTTCACACAACAACTTTATTCCTAGAAATTATTAAAATATACTCATTTAGATTCATCCTTGATGCAACACTACCGAATTTGGCTGTGGCAAATTTACATCAGGTGTGATTTTGGCCCTAGGACAGCATTCAAGAAAATTTCAATGAATAGAGGCTTAGATACACCAAGAGGAGAAGCAACCAATCAGCTTCAGAAATTCCAGGGATGCCTTCATCTCTGTGTTTTCCCTGTGTTTTTATAGTATATTGTTGCGTGTCAGTTATAAATGTGTGAAAACATTAAAGTTGAGCCAACTACAAAACAAGCTAATATCTTGTGTTTTCTGAAAAATGCAAGCCTAATTAGAGTTTAGGTAATTAAAGCTTTCACAGTTATAAAAAATACAATACATTCATTTATGCAAATCTGCCACTGAGTGCGATTTCACTAAAATACCATGTAATGCGCATAACGTCAGAATTTTGCTTACAATTGAAATGTCTGCAAAGCAAGTTCTCTTCCTAAATTTCAAGCACATGCACTGTAATTCTCTTGCATTATGGATTTAAAACTCAGATTGCTTTGTCTTCATTTAAAAATGATTAGCAGTTTACATCGGATTTATGTGCTGGCATAGCCTTTGTATCACTGAACAACTACAAGCTGATTTACAAAAGCCCAGATACACTATGTGTATATCTATGTAACTACAAAGTAATATGTGATGGCAGGCATAACCAGCACACATAATTTATAATTAAGTGATTAGTAATATAAGCCACTATTATTAATTAATGTGTAATGCTGACATTGTGCTTGGGGCTGTATAAACTACAAGCGTAAGGCAATCTCTGCCTTGGAGTGGCAAGAAGCTAAAATGACAAGTCCCATCTCCCAGTGCCACAGCTTCTGGGGAGCCGGGAGCGGAAAGCACCCAGCGGGAGTCCTGAAGCCGGCTCTGCACAGCCAGAGCTGCACAGCCAGACACAGGCCACTGCAGGCTGCCACAGCCGCCGACACCTCTGAAATAACAGCAATGGTAAAAGCTAAGACTCCTTTTCTCTAGTCAGAAAGCAATAGAGCTATACCACATACCTAAAGGTTCTCCAGCCTCTATAACCAGAACAGCCACTAAATATTTGATGGAGAGGGGACTTTCCAGACAGTGAGCACATTTGAGTTTGATCATTTCTTTCCAATGTACGTTGAGATTTGAACAGGAGCATGTAAAAGAGCTAGTTCTAGTTCACAGCACTCACAGTGTTGCTCTGTCAGTAGTCACCTTTCCTTGGATATGCAGAAGGACAAGAGGTATGAAACTTCTTGCCGTGAAACCAGTATAGCTCCAGCAATGGTTAACACCTAAGAAGGAATAAATATCCACTTCCATATAAAGAGGGATGGGGAGAGATTTTTAATACCTGCCCTATGAATTAGCCAGGCAAAGTTTGCAGTAACTAAAACTGGGTTTAAAACTTTTTAGGGGTAATTAGGCTTTGAAAAACAGCTTTAACAGTTACTGTCATTAGTTTTGAAAATCCTCTGCTGCTTTCATGCTCAGCAGTCTAAATGGGAAAAAATCCAACCTGGAAGTGTCCTTCATTATTATTTACATAGAGCCTTACCTGCTCTTTTGTTGATAAATCGAAAAGCTGTATTTGCAGCAAAATAGTGATAATATACAGCTGCATGGACAGATTACGAAAAGCAAAGCAACCAAACAATTATTTACTGTGCTACTATAAGACAGGTACTAACTTTCTTTACATCAATAAGTTTTAAAACTGTCACGCAGCTTTTAATTGCCATTAATAAGGTAGAGATAAGGCCCTCTGGGTCTTAATCCCATCATCATGGTGTTGCAAGTTAATGATATGTTAGCCAGTGCTTTATATCACTAGCTTACAGAAGGGTCAGAAGGAACATTTCATCCTAGGCCATCAAGGCTGTATTCCATGGGTAACCTCTAACCTGTTGAGGCTGTCAATCAACGAGCAGTGTGCGCAAATACTGTGTTTCTGGTAAACCTCCTTTCACACCTATGAATTTTGTCAGTCATCATCCATTATTAACAGTTCTTTCAGTTGCTACAACTAGACTGATTTGTCAGATCTTTTCAGAATAGTGGAGTGTAATTTGCTATTGATCTTATCTCGGAGAATTAGTGATCTACTCATTGCTTTGGCTAGCTGATGGCACCGTGAAAGGTAGAATATTGTCTGGCTTGCTGTGAAGGACCTCAGAAGATTACAAGAATACAAGAACTGTAAGAAATCTATAAAATATTAAAGGGGCTATCAAGGAAACACAGCTTCAGATGGATTTAGCTAAGAGATGAACTGGGATCATAAAAGTCAGGTCATGGAAAGTAGCTGGGCCCCAGTAATGAGCAGGACCTCTGAGAGGTATTGTCATACAGATAATAGAGATCTGCATCCAACCTACCACAAGATTCATTGGCCCTTTGATCGGATCTATGTCTCCTGTATAGGTAAGGGCAAACAAAGAATCCAAAGGAAAGGCCATTTTCCCTAGCTTGCTATTGAAGTCTTTTTACAGAAAAATACTCTGGAGACCAGGGGCGCTATTGAATTGTTTTACATAGGAAATAGGACTGGAAGAGTCCTCCCAGGTCATCCCCTGCTATGTCTGACACATCATATCTCATTGATATCACAACATCACAATCTCATTGATAAATTTCTCATTTTTTCTTGAAACCAGGTAGTTTTCTTGCCCCTCTGACTCCTGTTGGAAAGCTGCTCCAAAACTTCGTGTTACTAGAAATCTTCATCCCTTTCCAAAGAACATTTATTCAGTTGGCTCCTATCAATTGTTCCTATGGCATTCAGTACACCCCTAATTTAATCAGTTCTCTCTCACCACTTACCCTGATAATATATTTAAAGGGAGCAATATACCCCTACACAGTTTTGGTTTTGCTAAACTAAAGACTCAGTCTTTTATTCTCCATTTCCTATCTCAATTTAATAGCCCTTTTTCTGGACTCTGTCTTTTTCTGGATCTCCCCAGTGCCTTGTACAACAGTAGTCAGGAATCCCACATGTTTCCTGGATACGCTTCCCCTGATGCAACATCCAGGGGAACATCTCGGGGAATATTTCCCTTCCCTGCTGTTGCAAAGCTCCAGCAGTTGTCAGTCATTGTGAGATTCAGCAAAACACTTCTCTGTTACTTCCAGCTGATGAGCCTCCTGCTCAGAGCAAAAAAACATCTGCATGACCTTGTGGTTTATTAGTACTTAATTTTATCCATTTTCCATTTCTCCTGTTGTCAGGGTCAGTCCTTCTCTGAATTGTCAAGGCCTCTCAGCTTTCTGTCTCTTACAGACTTTGTATTTGCACACATTTTCTGCTGTGACCACAAATAAAAATGTTCAGATGGGTCACAAGACTGATCATTAATAAATTCTGCTAGTTACTGTTCTTGTCCCTTGACAGTTCTTTCAGCTCAGTTCTCAGCAATCCTCCTATAGCCATTTCTTTACATTTCTTATGCCCTATGTTTTCCAGCCCAAATTATTTTCTTTCACATAGCACTGCATTAGACATTTTACAGAAATCTTGATGAATTAGAGGTACCATATTTCTCTTAGTCACAAACTGAGAGAAAGATATCACAGCAATCTGACACAATTTATCTTTGGTAGCCTATCTACTACTACAGTATTTGCTAATTAATCTTGCTTCCAACAGATCTACGCAAAGTTCAGCATCCATGTATTACAATGACAACAAAGGTCAGCTCTCCCCAGTCTCACTCTGCTAGAAATGAAGAGCTTAAAAAGTTAGTGGAATTACTTCAGTAAAAAAAAAGATATAAGACCTGGTCTGCCTTGAAACATGAGCCACAGTGTAGACTCGTAAGACTAAGATCATTTATAGAGATGCAAAGGATTAACCATCTCAAAATTATGACACTGTCTATCTAGAATCAAAACAATTTGAAAGGTCCAACCAGCCTTTGGCAGGTTTTGAAGTTTATGGCAGGAAGCATCATCGGTTACTGTTGTTGAGCTAAGAAAATATGGTTCAGTTGCATACAGCTACTTGCCCTGGAGTCTGCAATGGGAGTATAGCAAAATTTGCTGTGTTGTCCTAAATCATCCTTAGCTTTGCCTCAGCATTTATGCCTTAGTGTAGATATCTTAATGGAAATGGGACTTAGCAAGGGAAGAATTGCCTTCATTGTTTGTTTAGTATGGCAGGACGTGCAAGCCTGCAGAATTCCCACCCCAGCTCTAATTACGACCTTGTTCTGCAGGACGGTGACTTAGATATTACAAACATGCACGGATCCCATGCTGCTGTGGGCCCTTTCAGGCAGCTAGTCATGATGTCTGATGGAAACATAATAACATGGACAACTGGCTGAAAATTGCATTCCTTTGTGAACTCCACTGTCTCACTAGGTCAATTTAATTATTCAGAGAAGATTAGCAAAGAGAGAAAAGAGTACCATCACTAGACCCCAAACTATGTTGCCATGTCTCTCTCGCAGGAGAGAGTATGACTTTGTGACTAAAACAGAGCAGAAAGACTTACAGTGGGACTCTGGATGTTCTTTATGACATTGGACAAGTCACTTGAGCTCTTTGTGCCTCATTTTCCCCATCTGTAAAGTCTCCATCATGATAGCTCACAAAATCACAGACTCATTTTGAGACCTTACCTATTAGAGCTTTTGAGACATTTTTAGAACCTTAGATGAGAGTTGCTAGAAACTATCATCAATTCAGTAAGTATGTTTGGAAGCAACAATTCTCTATTTCATCTGAGTCAGTAGGGCTGTTCCTCATATAAAGCTCTTAGCTTAGAAGTTCTCATGGGGTTAGAGAGCCTGAGTTTCGGTCTTGTTGAGGTAGCATGAGGAAAGGATAGCAATGTGCACAGCACATTAAATGTTGCCACACTCACTTGTCATTGGAAGCTAGTAGATTTAGGCGAACATGAGGGTGATAGCAGACACATACCCCAAACCCTGACAGAAATAAATGGTAGGAAATGTTTTAGCAAGGATCAGCATTTGCCCATAGGCCCAACACTATGAAGTGCAGGGCCCAGTTTCTACGAGAGCCATTCATCCAACCCTCAGTATTGATTCACTCAAAGCTGCCTGAACAGTCTAAATCATTATCTTCACAGTTATAGTTTCCTTATTAAGCTTCTCAGACCTGGGCTTGTATGAAATCCAAGGGCAGCCACGAAAAGCTCCACATGTAGCTTGCAGACATCTGCAGTATGCTTGACTGTCTTCCTGCTAGGTGTGCATAACTCCAGTTGTCCAGTCTTCTCTAGAGAAAGAGAACAAGAGGAAAGTTCATTGTTTCCCTGACAATTTGCAAGAAAATCTAAATTAAAAATGGAAGTTTTGTCATTTGCATGGCAAAGAGAGCAGGGAAAAAGAGGAAGCATTGTTAGGTATTGGTAATGTAAAAACATAAGTATGCTGTTATTTATGTAATTAGTTATTGCTTTCATTATGGGTGCAGTCTTAATGGTTATAGTATTTATGTATAATTACCTTAATATTCACTGAAATTTCCAAGTAGCTCCCTAATTAACTGTCTCAAATATATAATTACATTGCATCTTTACGCAAGACTTGCCTAATTAATGTAGTTACACCACTTCTTTGTGAATGTGCATTATTAAATGCTCTTCGCATCATTCTTCTGACTTCTTGTAATTCACGCTTTACAAAAATTAAGACCCTGAATTAGAAACCTTCATGAGCAACCAGCTCCAAAAGCAAGCGCCAGATGATCTTTTCTTAACAAAAACCAAATCTTACTAAGCCTCATTACCACTCCCTTTAACAAAAGCTTTCCATCTGGATCTGAAAGAAATCCCAGGTACCATTGTCTTTTAAGAGGGCACAGAAAATATGTTATACATTTAAAGAGAAGAAGACTTTGCTGCCATCAAGGGTCCAAACTCCTGGACTTCCTAACTCATCTGCCAACAAGCCCATCTGGCAAAGGAATCAGGTGACTGCATGATAGCACCCCAATCACTTGACAGTGCCAGGTGGCATTTTCAAAATACAAAAGTAACAAGGGATTTAGGAAGACTCTCATTGGTGAGACTATCCTCCAAATTCATGTGGGCCATGGTTTTAAATCAAAAGCTTTGAAAGCCTTTTTGCTAAGGGTTCTACCTCTACACTTGCCACACTACCTGCCACTGTGAAGTGCCTTGCATGTCATGAGTTACCACCGTATCACAACTCAGGAGCTCTTGCTCTAGCATGCAATTCCTAGCTCCATCGGCAAAGGACTGAATACCACCATCAGTCAGCAGCATGCATGAAGGAAAAGTTTCAGCTCTAAAGAATTTAATTGCATTTATAGACTGAATTCCTCTGATCCTCAGCATCCTGGACTGCTCAGGTAGAGACCTGAGAAGAAAGGGAGTAAGAAGAAATTCTGGGATCCTGTCTTGTGGCAAAGTTTTTCTAGGGGTCATTTATGCCCATCTTCACCTGCCAGTGAGGACATTACAAAGCTACTGAAGTGGCAGAGAGGTTAGGCCAGAGGCAGTTTCTCAAAATAGCAGGAAGTGCACTGAAAAGTAGCAGAGCTAAGGAAAACTCAGCAGACCTCTTACATAACAGAATTAAATCTGAATTCACTGAAAGGTAAGGATAAGATTTATCAGACTGCAGCCAGGCCAGATATCAACAAAGAATTTGATTCTGCTGGCTTCATAGGTCAAAATTCCTCTACACTGGACCCACTCAGCGAATCCTGTTGGCCATATGGGCGTGACAAGCCTAATGGTGCATTCCAGCAGCACTGAACTCACTGTTTACATGTGGTCAGCTTGTTCAAAGGCAGTATGTTTTTCACACCCTGGGTTATTTGAAACAGTGGGGTATGCACCACATTTTCTGAGAATTTATGTACTGGTTACCCCAACAGTTAGGATTTGGAGAAAATCTTGCCAAGTGTATTTGTAGACTCTATAACCGTTTCAGCTACTGACATCCATCTATAAGGCAAGTGAAGTGAGGGAAGAAACATGCTCCAAGGACATTTACTTAGCAGACGTTCACTTGGAGAACTGAGGTGAAGGCTACTGACAGAGCTATGATAAAGACAGTTACTGCCTGTTCCACATAGCCTGGTTTTTACATTAGTTATCCATTTCCAATGTGAAATTTTGCTTGACACTTATGCATGGCAACTAAATCTCAGAGGTAAATGGACCCATGTTTATCTGTATTTACCATTGCAAAGTTTTCAGCAACCAGCTGTCAAAGACAGGCAATAGAAAGACGTGTAAAACTAAGGAGATCATCCCATTTCAGCTCCCACAGGAATCACCACATACTAGTACAATTGTACATTACGTATAAACTATGCCATACAAGAAAAGAACCTAACCCTGATAACTCTGCATGAATATAGACAGAATTACTTTGGTAAGCAAAGAGTTGGCATAGCCTAGCTTTACAATGCAGGCTGACATTTTCAAGTGTAGAAATGTGCAGTTAGGCACCTAAATAAATAGCCTGACTTTCAGAAGTGCCGAATATCAGGAAGTTAGAGTAAGAGCTACTGCATGCATCTTCAAATATCCTGCCCTACGTTCATATATTTTGGTCATTTAATAAGTACATCATGTTTTTCCATAGAAGTCCATAGTTCTAAACAACCTATATCAAACAAATCTGTGCTTAAACAGGTTCAAGCACTGAACAAATATCAAATCTGTCACTGCTAGCAAATCATTGTTATTTTAAAAGAGCCTCTTGCTTTTTGAAATAACAGATACCAACTTATATACTGAGTGCACACACTAATTAAGCATTCTGTACTGCAATATTTTAGGTAGATGTTTAACATATCAGCTAAACATGTTTCAGCCAATGGGTGACATGTGCATGGAAAATACACTATCATTCCAACGTGGGTTTTTTCCACTTGCGTTTTTTTTCAATTTTGTAGTACGCAAAGAGTTACTGAAATAGCTGGCCATACATCTGGGAGACAAAAAACACACACAGGAAAATACAGCAGAAGGGGAAGATTCATGAAAACAGGAAACATTAAGAGGAGAGTGAAAATATGTCAAAACAAAGGAGGTAATAGACTGTCAGGATGAATGAGTTCACCAATAGGCAGAAGTTCCTCAAGAGCCTTCAGAGACCAGCAAGGTGACGTATGCCACTCCTGACACAAAAGGACAGCAACCTTTTTAACCTCCATTTTGCACACACACGAAGTATGGTGGTCTGCCTATAGACGTACTAGTTCCATACAGAATGACTATCTCCATTTTCCAAGCCTATGCCTTACTCTGATAGGAAACACCAGCATTTAAAGAACACTGCTAGTAGCAAATGCAGATGTTTATGGCCACAGTTGCCCAGTGTAGGTGCTTAGACCTAGGTAAAGCATCAGTTGCAAACATGCACATTGCAGAGGACTTTTTGCTCCAGCTGTGCCCATAGCCTTTTCACCAATGTTTGCACAAATAGCCTTTAATTTGCCCAAAGCTTTGCCAGTGCTCCTGTATTTCCAAACAGACAAGAGTATTCATTTGCATCCTTCACCTTCCCTCGTGTTTCCGTTCAGAACAGTTTAGTCACTCAATCAGATGCTATTGATAATATTCTGTGCATTGGGATAGTTTCACAACAGAATAAAAAATGGTAAATATCCAAAGTAAACAGCCCTCAGACTGATTCCTGTTCACCCAAGCTGCTCAGGCAATGTTTCACTGACAAATACAAGTGTAGAAATCAGGACACGGTGCAACACGAGGAGCTGTGAAAGCAAAGGCCATTCTGCAAGAGATTACACAGACTTTAAAGCCTGTCAAAGCAAAGCTCCCCCCGCCTTTCTGAGGGGACCCTCAGATAGAGGGAGCTTTTGTAAGACATCATCAGCTCTTGAATCTCTATAACTTTAGACAGAAAAGCAGCCAGGTATCGTCTCTACAAAGACGAGTTCCTTGTGTGGATTTTCTCAGTCTTCTTATCACAAAACAATCTAGGAGGATGTTGACTGAGGAGATGAGGTATCGCAACGCTTTGTTACAAACCAAACCCCAGCCTGTGAGAAATGAAGGATGTGAGGGCAATTTAAAAAAAAAAGCCTACCAAAAAAAAAACCAGTTCTGTGTAGCCTCACCCATTGGCTTTCTTTATCACTTGCAGCAGATATGTGGGCTCTCCCCATTTCACAGTGAATATTTTCCTCAGACACAAAGGCCATTTAGATGCATAACTCCTGTTGACTTTCAAAAGAGAGGTAAGCAGTTAAATGCATTTGTGCCTTCAAAAATCTCCCCCTAGTGACACAGTAGTAAAATTAAGTCTCCAAGACTTGCAATAAAATGCATTCACTGGTGCCCTATGAAACACCCCAAATAAAAATCACACTTGCTCATGGGAATGAAAGCAGCACACGGAGCAGGGCGTTACTTTTGCTTTTCCAGCAGGCCCAGCCCTCCTCTGTCTTCACTGACAGGAAGGGGGAGTTGCTCCTGGTACAGGATTTGACCCCCTTGGGCAAGGGGAGCCATCGGATGGGCCCCGCTGCTCCCCAGGGGCATGATGCTCCTTCCACTCCTGCCCAGGGAGAGGAGCATGGAAACCTTGGATCCAAAGCCACAGTGGGCCATGGGCACCATGGAGGGGCTGAGGGGAGGACAAGGAGGACAAGATGGCCACCGGAGGCTGCACAACAGGAGTTCTGGCCAAAAATTTCCATCAGCTTTAGTCCCAAAAGTAAAGTTGCCATCTGAAGGGCACACCCTTCATGAACCTGTATCAACACATGGACTCTAAAAAGACTAAGGGAGGTATCTCAGGCTCCTTGGGATGGCTGCTCCCAAGGGGCAATGCAAACAGTTATTAGACGCCAGCCTCGGCAAGAGTTGGGTCTCCAGCATGTGTCCTTGTCTCACAAGTCTCCAAGAAGATAGGACATTCAGGGGTTGGCAGCTCTGATGCTGGAAATTGTGAGCTTGAGCTCTCCCTCCAGCGTTGCAACTGCACTGCCATACCCACGGGTGTTTCGTTTTACTTTGAAAAAATATTAACACCTTTTATAAAATTGAGGTTTGGTTTCAAAGGTACCCAAAAAACCCTGCATTGGGCACTCAAGACCTAAACGTGATGGCAGAGTAAAGCGGCATTCCTGGGCATCTGTCAGGCTGCAACAGATGTTGGGCCAAAAGAGAAATGAATACAGATCCTAGAAGTTCATTGTAATCCAGGACCACATCATATTACATAAAGACCTGCCCCTCTCTGACCACAGATCCCCACTATAATCGGCCAAACAAGGAACACCCCAACTCCCCCAGCTGAAAGACCTACAGCAGCTGCCAAGACCCTCCTATAAACACACACACGGCAACACGCACTTCAGACCCAGTGATCAGAAAGTATGTGTGACCCTCGCTCCAGCCCCCGCGAGTGAGCAGTACTGTGGAGCAGCACTGTGCTCAGCAGGACAGCCGGAAAGTGAATCCCTAACCACACATCTCATTTTTTAAAAAGTTAATGTTAACCATTACCTGAAAGGCAGCTCTTCCACAAAGTGTTGATCATTCACAACAACAACAAAATTAGGAAACAGAGGGGTTTTGCAAGAAAAAAAAAAAAGCGCCACTTAATTACATACAGTGCTGCATGACTTCACAGAGCAAAGCTTTTCTTTAAGATCTTAAGACCACCCACAAGCATAACACATGGCCTGGAACCTGAAGAGAATATCTGAACAGGGGTCTCAGCATAAGGATGGGAGGCGGGCAGTTTTGCTTGGGCATATGCAAATGTTTGTTTCTATGGGATCAAATAAAAATTAACTATTTGTTGTGTCTGGTTATCATTTGTTGGAGCTGGGGGCTGCTTGATAAAACAGGGAGAAATAAACCTTTAAAACCTGTGACACAGGAGGATTATTTGTCTGTGCAAGGCTTTAGTCACGGTTTTTGGTGTTTTATGTATGGATGTTGTGCGGGAATAGAACAACAAGGGCTTTGTTCAACTTGATCATCTCATCAAACAAGGCTAAAAGAATAAAAGTTGGGATGCAAGACTAAATGGATATGATCTGAATGCATATTTGTGTTACATCTAATACAACTAGCATCATAGATGAACAAGATCAAATAAATGGTAAAACCTGACAAAGGGAAGAATAGATGGTGTGTGGAGCCATCTGTTTTGGAGAACACCCAAATCTGTCTGAATCAGGAAGGCCAAACTACCAGCTATTCTAAGATCCTCCATTCCAAGAGTGGCCTAATACGCAACTACACAATCAGCTTCTCTCACCATCACTTTGGCTGCAACTTTTTTGTGCAATTAAGTAATTTATTCCTTTCTTCATCCTCCTGATTCTAATGAATCCAAGCCACAAACAAGCCCCAGTTGCTCCTATTCAAGGAGTCTGATTGCATCTGGCAGTAATTGCTGAAAATCCTGAAGAGGAAACAGGGAAGGAAAGCATATTGTTTGTGGGGGTAATAGGTGAAGACCTGCCTCTCTTGACCTATAATACATTAGTGTCAGTGAACATTTGGCAGCCTTCAGATGATTAGCAATGAAGATGAATCAAGCAAAAAAAGAGGTAGAAATCTGCCTCATCTGAATCGCCAGAACTGCATAAATTTGCATATTGATTAGCTGTTCTTTTGTCTGTGTTCCTAATTATTATGACACATTATGTCTTCATCATGCAAGATTCTGATCTGTCTTGTTCAAAATGCATGTAGAAAAAAGTGCTGTTTATTGATTCAACATGTAACTTTAATTTTTATGTTTGCTTTAATTAAATACATATTTGATTGCCTTTGACTGGTGTCTCAGATTTTTTTAACTCTTATTTACTTCATCCTGTTGACAAACAAACAGGTACCCTTTCTTTATTCTCAGATCACTTGCTGATTAAAATCCTCCCCACCCCCATCCTCGTCTTCGCTCACAACAACCTTTGCTTCCTTGTTAGAGCAAAGATTACCAAAAAAAAAAGGCCTTAGGTAACAAATGAGTGGTGAAGTGTGATATCTACAGCACTGAGCAGGATTGCAGGGACCTTAACAATGTTAACGATAGCAAAGAAGTGCATGTACTACAGGGTCAAGGTAATTTTCTTATGCCATAGATTCATTAGCAATAAGACCAGTAAAGCACCTGAATACATAGACCTTCTGATTCACAGGATTAGTTACAATGGGCCAGATCGTGCCCACACATTTTTCCATTGACTTTCACGGTAGCAAGATTAAACTCCAAAGTTCCTGACCCCAGAGGAAGTGAAGTCCCCACCATCCCATTGACTCTCCTACCTGGTTCCAACAATCAGGACATTTTATCTGTTTCTGGGAACTGGGAAACTTGAAATTGACATTTCTTCCTACAAGATTAGCTTGAGTGGCTACAAGCAGCCAAATAAAATCAAAGCCAAATCAAAAAATAACATGTAGTCATTCATTGCTTTGACCTAAAACAAGTTTCCCGAAGGTTTTCTTTGTAAAAAAAAGAAAGCTTTAGCAAAAAAAAAATTGGCAAATTATGATACCATTTCAGCAAAACATTTTATTCATTCCAAAACAACATAGTTTAATTTATATTTTATCTCTTGTATTTTATTTTTTAAATAAAATGTAAGTAATTTTAAAAAATAACAATATTTTAAGTTGAGAAATTAAAGTATTTCATTGTAGAACATGTTGGAATGTTTAGAAATGCTGAAATGAAACAGGATTTTTTGGCATTCTTTTACCTTTTTCCCCAAATTGAAACAATTCACTAAAATTCATAACTCATTTTGTTTGTCAGAAAACTGTGTGTTTTAACCAAGAACTCAGTTTCAGATTAAACATTTGACCCTCTCCTCTGCCTGCTAATATTAGTTTACCTTCATTACACCTATGCTTATTATCAACTATGACCTGTTTGTAGTGGGGCAAACAATACTTCGCTGGAATTTTTGTTTGCTAAATAAAAATAAACACAGTCAGTGTTGTAATTTGGAAAACTAAATAGCTCACAGAACTTTGCAAATAATTCTTCAAATTGTGGGTCAAATATGAGGATCATCAACTTTGACTGACTCCCTCTAAACATAAAAATTAGGTAACTTTTTTTTCTAAAACCTACTCCTTTGAGAAAAGTAATGAACAGCGTATTAAGTTTTCTCTAATGGCAATAGGAACATGCCGGTCAGTGTACAGATATTAATCAAAACTGTGCTGATAAAGATGCCTGAGGGTGAAAAAACCTGTATATTCAAGCAATTGATTCAGCTGTTATTTTTTTAACCATTGTACCCTTGCCAAACCAAACGAGATTTGAAACAACAATGCCTGCCGTTTTTCACTGTTAATGGCACATGATTGGCTGCAAGTGTAATCAGTTGCTTGGTACCCACTAATCATCTTGAAACACAGGTAAATGCAAATCCGTATTTGTAAGAATATAAACAACGTAATTAACACGTAGCTACAGAAAAACTACTGGAACATAAAGACTTAAAGGCTTTGACATAAACCCACAAGGCAGGAAGGAAAAAGTTGTTGCATATTCAGGCTATTCACATTTATTTTCCTTCAGTGCCAAGAGCATTTGGTCCCAACCTAGTGGTAAACAGTAACCACCACCCTGCACCTCCTTTACAGTATTGACATCCAGAAGTAACCAAGGAGCCAAAAGAAATTTCATACATGAACATAATCGTAGGGAGCTAAATTAAGGCAGCTAATAGACTTTTTCTTTTCCGTAATTCTCTTCCCAAGGCACTTCAGCACACACTGATCTGCACAGAGGCACGATGGCTCTGGGCTCACCCAGCCTCCGCAGCAGCTGAGCACAGCCGGAGTCAGCTGAGTGTGCTGCAATTCGGGGCAAAGCACAATGGACAAGTGGGTCGCACTGGTATGGTTGATGTGGTGCAAGCCAGCACTCCTCACCTCTGCCCTGCAGCACTGGCCTGAGGATGGCACGCCCACGCAGTTACCAGCACCACCCCGGGTCAGGGACCACCGCTGCGTGCTGCCATCTCCAGTATCGGTACATACATCTACTGTGAGTATCATAGTGGACACATGGTTTTCATTCATCGCAGGAGAGATCGTACTGATGAACGGATGCAATGCCATCCCCTCCCATGGTCCTTCCCTACAACTTATTTAACAGGAGGGACCTGGCACTGCCTCATAAGTGGAACTCAACTCAGCTTCATTATGGGATCCAAAGACCAAATAGTTATATCTTCTGTAAATGCTTTCCATTCCCTCCTCCCCATCCTGTGGAAAAGCAAGGTCATTCTTTTACATCTGGCCAAACTTATCTTCATCTTAAAATCCTAGAAAGTGTTCTCGCCCAGCTGATCAGAGGACCAGGCATTTACCAATGTGTTAACAGGACAGGGCTTCTGGCTGCAGTGGCTGCACCTCAGAACTCCCTCTGTTTCAGTATCTGTTTGTCCTGGATTTAACCTGGTGACACTGTCTGGCTTCCTCACACTGCCATCTGTCCAGGATTGCTCCAGAGCCCAACTCAGAAGGCTGAAGTCTTGAAAGAGGGGAGTTGGGGGGGCACCAACCAAGAATTACCAA
Organism: Balaeniceps rex; assembly: GCA_013401315.1. NCBI lineage: Eukaryota > Metazoa > Chordata > Aves > Pelecaniformes > Balaenicipitidae > Balaeniceps > Balaeniceps rex. The sequence goes on from VYZW01023776.1 coordinate 34,611, forward strand.
CACGTTGGGAATTGACCCTCACTCAGCCTTGAGGAAATCTACCCTGTAGACATGAGTTCTTCCTAACTAACATCCGACAGGCTTCCCAGTTCCCAAGAAAGCTCCTACAGCTGCAAGCCAAAGGGCAGCTTGGACTAAACCTGTTAGAAGTGAATCTTTTAGATCTGGTATGGTCTGGATTCAAGCCAGGAAGTGGAACTGGAGCTATTCTACTGGCATTGATGGATGACGCCCTCCTGTCAGTGGGGAGAGGGTAGACATCCATCCTCATCCTCCTTGACTTCAGCATTAACCATGAGATATTGCTGTCTCGCCTGATGGGTGGCAGAAGTCCAGGGTAATGCACTAAAATTACTTTGAGTCATTCCTGCTGGGACATACCCCATGACTTGTGAAAAAGCATTACATCCAGCACTACACTCCTCTCTCCTGTGGACTCCTGATCTGTATTCTTTGCAGTGCTTCCCTGTGTCTACACAGAGTCACTAGGTGATGTGGCATGGACTGAATTGCCAGAAAGAGGCAGATGAAATACAGCTATACCTAAATTTCTGTCTATATACACACACTGCTACGGCCAACATGGAAGTGGAAGAAAAGCAGCTGGTTAAATCTAAGCATAACAGAGGTAAGACAGATGGGAGACAGGAAAGCGTCTTTAAGAGCTTGTCATTTGAGTGCACTATGCCTGGCATGAGGGTGCATTTCCACAATTGGTGTGTTTATTTCATAATTTAGGAGTGCTCTTGGATTTGCTACTGATGCTAAGTTTTCCCATAGCAGCCTCTGCAAGTAACACTTCTATTCTCTTCCATTGGCTAGGAGGCTCTCTGCCGCCCTGGCAGGTGATGACCTTGTCTCCGTTATTCATGGCTGTGTCACTTCTCAGCTGGACTATAGTCATTTGAAATATGCAAGCACGCAGCATTCATGCTTAGAAAACTTCATTTACTGCTGCAATGCATCTCTTCAGTGACAAAGGCATATCAAACCTGGCATTGGGCCTGGCACCAGCTTCTCATGGAATTTCTAATTGAGTTCATGGTCTTCGTTCTTATCATCCTCATCACATCTAACACTTTATACAAAGCTGCAGCGAAGGAAACATTTGACAGATTCACTCCACTAGCCCTATGAGCTCTCTGCAGAAAGAATCATACACACCTGTCCAGAGTCCTCAGCCTGTGGATTGAACATCTTCAGGGAATGCAAACCTTCACCAAACTTCCCCTCTATCGTAAAGCATATTTCCCTGACTTGCATAAATAATAACATCAGAAACACAAAAACAAGATGCTCCGTCACATCCACTTCTCCCTTGGCAGGAAGGTGGGAGAGGGAATCAATGGGTGACTGATGCACGGGTACAAGGCTCATCATAGGGTGGGGGGAGCTGGCTATTATGGGGATGAGCCACGTGAGCTCACTCCCCACCAGCTCACTAGTGTCCTCAGCCACCAACAACGCTCTCTTACACCTCTCTCCCTGTAAAAATCCCTTTGTTTTGCTGCATGATCCCATCAGAAGGCTCTGACAAACAATGCAGGGTCCCTTCCTGGAGGACTGTTTCCACAATGCCTGTTCCCTGTGACAGACCCTCACTCTGTAGCTAGCACCAGTCCCACCAGCAAAGCCAAAGCCTGGTCGGCATGGTATGGTTGGCTTGGCATGGCCCTGGCACCAGCTGCATTCTGCCTCCCAGGGCAAGGTGGCTACCCAGGAGGGGCCAAAATGCAGGGCACCCACTGGAGTCAGCAGTCCATGTTGGACCTGTTAAGCCTGGGAGTTAACCTGGATCTGACTGGAAAGAAATCAAATCTGTCTCACTCAGATACTAAAGAGCATTCACCATCTCTATTTTTATTGTATATATTGTCCCTGTTCAAATAAGGAATTTGCATTAATTCTATACCTTTCCAGCTCCTCAGCATGGATATTATTATAATTGTTTAAACTGAGAGTTTATACATTCTTCTCAGCACGGTAAATGTGGTTTTAAAGGATGTTGGCAGGTCATTTGGCCTTTAAAATCACATGTTCTTCTCTGGAGTATGAACCTTAATCCAAATAAGACTTTTTCTAATTGATTTTTCAAGTGCTGCAGTATTTTTAACGCATTATTGTAAATCCCATCTTCAAATAGTGAGCTATCTCTGAGTCCTGCAATCTGAAAAGATCACAGCAGATGATGGTAAGATGGTAGGTCACGCTACCAGGAAGCACATGGAAGTTATTTACCATATAAAAACTAGGAAATATAATGAAGATCTGCATAAGGGATGAAAACACTTTGCTTAAGAGCAGTGTTTGCTTGAATTCACACTGATTAAATTATTGTGACAACAGTCACTTGTTACAGGCTTCCTTACCCATAGCTAACCTACAAGTCGCTCATAATGTGGCTATTCCTAAATATGTCTATATCTGGGGAATTTGGTGTTGTATTGCACCTAATTTTTTTGCTGTAAGTATTCTTTATCTTCAGGAAAGATTGACACTTGTTCCATACTCAGATCTCTACCTATATAATGGTCAGTTAGAGGCATTTATTTTTCCAGTGTATTCAAACTAGTACAACTCCTAATGTACACTGGAATAAAAGTATTTATACAGTATGGCTCTACTTGCCTTGATTCTGTACTTGCAGTAAGAAATCCCTAACATAAAGCATCTTTCTATCAGCTGAATTGCACCCACACAGTGGAGATTGTGTTAATTTAATCAGGCCTGCATGGTCTAAGACAGATTAAGCAAAGCTTGCTTAAAGTGACTGCGGCTACCTGCTTGTGATCTTCCTTGGGGAGAGGGATCACCAAAGCCACCACCAGCACCTGCAGCACAGGTCTCTGCTGTGAAACCGAAGGAGAAGCAGATACTCTTTGAACAGACCCAGCAAAAGAAGTTGGCAGACAAGCTAAAAGTCACAACAGGTTGTGTTCAACCATGCACATTTTCCAACCCTAACAGCCTTTCTAAGATTTCAGTGAACTGATTTTTTTTTTTAAGTTCAGGTTAGCTGGAGCATTTTCAACTATTTTTGTTAGTGTGACTTGCTGAAACTTCAAAATCAAATGAGAGGAAAAAAAAAGGACCTTTCCTCGCAAAGGTGACAAGACTCATGTTGAAACTTTTGAAAGCAGGAGTTGGCCATAAAGTTTGCCACATATGATCTACCCACTCAAAACAAGAAAGCGCAGGGTCTGGGGGAAATGGCATTTCCTGACCTTCCCATATTCCTGCATAAGGACCTTACCTGCCTTTATCCTCCATCAGTCTGTTGAAATCACGCCACCTCCCCCTCCTCTCTTCTCCCAAAGCCTGGAACAGATCAGAGAATATGCGGCTGCTTCATTCTCACTATAATCATTATTATTCTGTTCCCGAGGCGAGAAGAGACCTCCAAAAACGCCTGGCATAGGCCATGCCCTGCCGCCCCCAGCCCTGAGGCAGCCGGAGGGGCCCTCACCTCTGCCAGGGGCCGTGGCCCCCGTGGGGTGGAGACAAGCCAGCGGGTTCACCTGCACCCACCCTCCTTTTCTGAAGTTTTGGGAGGAAAGGGAAAAACACAAACCTGAAATTACCTCAGGAGCTGATGAGCATACATGCCGCAGGGAGCTGTGTGGGTGTCGGCCATTATGGCTTTAAACACGGACTTTGGCAGGGGGCAGCTAAAACACTCTGAGGGACAGAGTTACAGACAGAAATATATACCAATAAGTAGTTGGAAAATTCCTTGAAAGTGGAGGATTTGGGGGGCACTTCAGCTTCTCTCCTCTCATGGGTCCTGGGCGGCCCTGGCAGGAGGGTTACCTCAGCAGGCTGCAGCCGTGCCCCCTGGGCAGGAGGGAGACGTGCGGCAGCGGCACGGCTCCTGCCGTCGGCGGTGCGGCTGTCTCCGAGAGAAACGCTGCTTTTGGGCACAGATTATTGTTCCTCATATTCCTTTGTTTGCCATTGTAATCTCCGTAGTCATTCTCCTTGATAAACAAACAAGTGAAAAGATGCAATGAGGTGTAAGAATAGATTTGCACAGGGCAGACAACTGAACATTTAATTTATTTACCTCTCCTAACAGATACCTGGGGTGACATTTATTAATAAATGGCATTATCAGGTGTCTGATATGTAGCTCACAGAAATTAATTACCCAGCCCATGGTAAAACCATAACAAGCCTGCAGTGCTGTAACATTTGTGCTAATTGAAAATGAGATAAGTGCTGTGGGTGCAATTTGCATTCAATGCAGTGTATTAATTATCTTCAGTTCTCTTCATGATAAATATACCTGACTGAACCACTCTGCTAATTTACTGGGTAATAGAGTCATAAGTGGATTCCCTTAGGTGACCAACTACAGGCATTGGGCTCTTTGCAACATCAAGGCCTTCCTCTTTTCCAAGCACTTAAATGGGTTAGCAAACACTGTACGCTTTTCTCGCAGGCTGCATTGGAAGTACACAGTGGCAAACTCTTTTTGTGACGACACGGCTGCTCTGTACAAAATTAGGAATCAACACCCCTTCACCCCAAGACTTCTGTACTTTGTAAAGTTGAAGAGGAGGCAGTTCCCCTCCGTCAATGGCACGCTGCGACGTTTGATGACAGCTCCACGAGGAAAGGCCTTTCCCCCCCTGCTCCTCACCACCCACCCCCATTCATTTCAGTCAGGTTATCGTGGGATTTAATTACATTTTGTGTGAAATATAAATTAATTGACTCTTGTAATACCCGTAATGATCAGGAAAATTCAGATTTAAAGATACTGTGTAGTTCCAGTAGATTAAGGCACTAATTGTTCCACTCTCACCGACTATGATTTATGTGGGGATCAGGTTACAAAACCAGTATGTGCTTGAGTTAAAGCTCTGTGGTACCATACAATTAGGACTAAAGCTTTTTCTAAATGGGCCCAATAATGCAAAAAGCTCTTCGCTAATCCTGGTCTTTTTAATTCAGAGGTCACGCATTGTCTAAGGCAACCGCTTATACTGTATGCAACCACTGTCCTTTATTCACCCTCCTCCTCTGTAGCTTGGGTATCTGAATTTGCCACTAACCTTGGACATGTTGTTACTAATTTCAGGGTAGGTGATGGCAATGCAAGGAGATCAGGGCCAGCGCTTTGCTGTGCTGCCCCCGGAGCAGCCTGGACACGTTGTGACTGAGAGGTGATATCTGCCTCCCTCGGTTCGCCTTCAGTTTGCAGGCTGCGGATGAGGTCAGCTTTTGGGCTCTGCTGTCAAGTTAGCAGACATCGGGGCAGCAGACGGATGGAGGTGACAGTCACTCTCGCAGCTGAAGGGGCCAGGAGGTGGTGAGCAAACACCTCAGCCCCAGGAACAGGCAGTCACGGCCCGACTGGCTGCATGGCAGCCCTGCAGGCAGGGAGAAGGGGCAGCAGCAGAGGAGGGGGGATAGGCTCTGCTCCCCTTCATCCCGTCTACCCCACAACCAGAGGCACTTTGTTATCTTCAGGCGGCCGGCTGCTTTTCCATCATTTTGTCCTTGTCTGTGGGGTGCTAAAATTCAGCTTAGCTCTCCCTGCTGAGCATTACTAGGACAGTTCTCCACCACGCTCCATCAAGTATGGGATACCCAGTGTATCCCGCACGTTGTGAACGTGTGCTCACAGGGCAGGAGGAGGCATTGGATGGGCATGCAGTCAGTGTGCCAGAGCAACTAAAAGGTGAGAAAGATCAATTCAATGCCAGAAGAATCAGTTTGCTTTTTCGAAAGAGCATCGAAGTGCAAAAGAGCTGGAGAGAAGGTGCACGTCTGCCAAAGACATGTTCACATGTTCCCTTTTAAAACAGAGAAGGCTCTCCAAGCTCTTACCCTGTGTCTCTAAACACATCAACTGCAAATATAAGTCAGTTTCCCAAGACATTTTGTGTGGCTGCCCAAAACCTCTTTGGTTCTTGAGTTTGGTCATTTTAATACAAAAGGAACACTGTAACATTTTAGAGCTATTTTTAACGTGCTAATATGATCTGTGCCAGAGACCTTAGCAGTGACATCTACAAAGGCATCAATTATATCTCCCCATCCCTTTTCTCGTTCTCTTGTAAGGAATTCTTTGGAAAGATAAAACCAAAGAAATCTTGTTTCTTAGAAAACTGGGGGGGGGGGGTAGCTTAGCAGTATCATTTGGTTCAGATGATAGCCAAAAATCAGAATTTTTATTTTTCCCATTCAGTGGGCAAAGGGAAGGAAAACTTGGTGGAATACTGGTTCTCCCAACACAAAGCTTTCCTGAAATAGTTATATCGCTACAAGGACAGCAGGGCCCACCTGACAAAGAGGGATCTTGTGGTGTACTGGGGAGGCTTCTCAGCCCAGAGAGAGGGCAGGGTTATCCCACCCAAACCAGAGCTGTCGGACCCCACTGACATCTGGAAACAAGCAGGCTTGGGGCAACATGCACTGCAGCCACCTTTGCTTTACCACCCCTTTTTATAGCCTAGGCCCAAGCTGGGCTTCTCTCAGCTGCAACTCCACATATGGGCTATAAATTCTTTTTCTAAAGGAAGAAAAAGCCCAGTGGGGCAGGAGAGCCACGGCACATCTGCAGTGCCCAAGGACCCCCTGTGCAGATGACTGAGCCGGCTTCCCTAGCAAAAGGTGCTGCAACGCCTGCATCTCTTGCCGCCATGCAGTCCACCAGCAGCTTCAGCAATGTCACTGCTGACCCTGGTGCGAGCGGGGCGGCTGCTGCAGTGGGGTGTTTGCCCATCCCTTGGGCAAACAGGACACAGCAGAGCACAGACACGCAGCTTGCCCAGGCGTGTCCAGCAGGCTGTGGCAGGACTAAAGCAAAACCCTGCTCTCCTGTGTCCTGGTTTTGTGCTCTATGTACTAGGCCCCACTGCCTTCGCACAAGTGCAGTGGCTAAAACACTTTCTTGCTCTTTCAGGAAAGCCAACACTGCATAGAATAGGATGTGAGGTGCAACAGAGAAAGCGAGGGGGGGGACATGAACAAAAAAGTCTTAACCTTTTGCGTGAAGCACACATTTGCTAAATAGAATCCTAATGGCATTATTGTAGCTAAAAACAGAGACTTGAAAATGCTGTATACATTATTATGCTCATTATCTACCAACTGCAAGAATGTTGTGCTAAAACTAACTGAAAACACCTCAGGTAAGGTAATTGCTACTAATGGATTTGAAGTGTGCAAAATTGAGAGTTATTACACAGACATCACATTCTCAACTTGGTGAAGCTGTTGGACATTGTAGTTACTGGCTCACTCATCTCTCGATCAGGGAGAGATTTGAGGAAAAGGGCAAGCTCTCTTTCATTCGGCACTGGAAGGAAAATTCAACAACACAATATTACAGCAGCCTGTTTGCACCTCTATGGTTAAGATGGGGTCAGTGCTTGCTTTCTAAACCACTGCTTCAGAAAAACATCTACAAAAATTTGCTCCAGAAGTAAATCTCTCAGGGAAGATCTGAGAGTAAACTTTGCATTTGTAAACTTTTGCAACTTGTAGGTCTAAAGGAAAGAATGGGACAGGAGCCTGCAAAATTATTCTAAGTGAGGGGAGCTGTGAGTCCAAGTGACATATGCTGATGCAAATTAAGGCCTGGCTCTTCAAGATACCCTAAGCCACTATAAAGCCCCACTGCCTAAAGACAGAAGACGATCTTAATAGATCCCCTCCTATGTAGGGGGACATCTGCAGGTCAACAACTGTGAATCTGAACTTTGCCAAAGCCCAGGTGTGTTTGAAACAAGATACTTGATTCACCTGCTTGAAAAATCCCATATAACAAAATATATCTAATACATTCAGTTTGTTTGATATCTTGGCTTTCAGGGAGGGCAGGATTCATTTTTTAAATGAGTGACTCTGGATAAAGATCTATGATTCCAAACACCAATTTAACTCCTTGTAGCTACATCAGCAGCCTCCAGGTTATCCTCAAAACAAGTGGCTCACAGGAGTTTTGCGCTCTTTCACGAAAATTAAAAATAAATTCTACCAGAGCAAATGCTTTTCTAATCTTTGAGAAGTTAGGATAAGGTAATTTCTTATTTTAGTTATAACACCAAAGCTACAAATTGGTGTTTGGATAAAATTATGTAAACTATTGTCATTTCAGTTAACATGTAGAAAGAATACGGGGCCAGTACCTAATAAGTTTCAGTTCCTTCTGATTATCTTGGGGGAAAGAAATTAAAAAGGCCGTGTATGAACGGGATTAAAGCAGTCTCTATCCGAGTAAAGAAAGCACAAAGAAATTTGAACTCACAGCTGCAACCGAAGGCAATGGGAGCTGTGCTTTGAACAGATAACAAGCGAAGTCCTCTGAAAAATCAGACCATGCATCTCAGATTGGGAACTTAAAATTAGTGAATACTTTTGTACTTAATCTCTTTCTGCCTCAGTTCTTCGTCATGAAATGGGGATAATACTACCACCCAATGCCTCACTGCAGAGCAGTGAAAATAAGTTCATTAATGTTTATGAAACATTCAGTTACCATAGTGATGAGTTCTATAGAAAAGCCCATGTGGAAATTAATATTTCTGTCTTCAGAGCAGGGTTTGAATAGAACACATTTAGTAAGGCCTGGGGCCACACAATGCGGAGAAAAGAAAACAGTAAATAACTTGCCATTGAAAAATAAAAACAATAATCAAATCAAAATGGCCTGTTAAACAAAATAATTTTTAATAGAAATTTTTCATTTTGGTAAAAGTTACTTTTTGCTTTTAAATTTCACTCCTCTAGTTTTCTGCTTTTGTCTTCCTAGCATGGGGGAGAGATTATTTAAAGAATCTGGAAATCACTATCTTTCAGTTTTCAAAAATCAAAATTTTTACTGATTTTCTTTGGCAAAAATCTGAAAAATTAGTGACATTGATGACCCTAAGATTTCCAAATGGGGTTGCTGAACAATCCTGACCTGTTCAATCCAGCAGTTCTTCTCATTGTATGTTCACAAGTCAGTTTGCAGAGAGAGTGATATGAGTTTCACATTTTGAACCGTAAGACCAGGCACTTGGTTTGGGTTGGTTGCTTGCATATCAGGTGCCAGTTGGAGCTGCGATACCATCATGGCAATCAACACAACTAATCTCTGAATTCGAGTCATTAACATCTTGGTAACAAGTAAGTCACAGGCAAGCACAAACTTACTTTGTGTAACCTGTGCAGACAAATATTAAGATGGGAAGACACCCCATTTTAAGAAGTGAGATGACTCTGGCAGAAGAGTGTTACCGACAAACTGCCCCCAGGGCCAATGGCAGGTTCGTCTGGCAAGCACAAGGGACAGGTCAGGGACAAGCTCACCCAGGACTACGTTTTCCACCATTTCAGGAGCCACTGTCAAAATTATAACCCCATTTTTTTTCCTTCAAATTGTTTTGCAGTCAAAAATGTGGTCTTTCCTTTAGGAGAGAACTTTTGCCAAAAAGCAAGGAAGAAAAATCTGAATTCCCCATCAGAATACACCTACCTTTCATTGAAATTGATTATTCAGGTCTTTCTCCCTCTTCTCTGCTTTAGTCTTTGCTCTCTTATACATTTCTGCTGTTGTATCCAATGGAAATACAGTGGGAGAGTCTTCTGTAGCAGCTTTATTTTCATTTGGCAAGCATGCTCTTTTCTGAAAAATCAAATTTCAAAATGTTACAGAATGGCAAGATTGAGGTGGAGAGAATAAACTGCTGGAATTACTTATTGTCTTCATTTATTGAATTTGAGACCAAGCTGGGTTGCTTATCTGCTTTTTCTTTCTGATGAGTAACACTGTTGTCCTGTTAATTACCAGTTATTTTAAAACTATGATTACTAGTTTTAAAGTATAGAATAATAGAAGTAGTAGAATATATTTCTAATGATCTTATAATAGGAAGCAGAGGAACCTGCTCACTCACGCTGAACTTCCACAAAACAGAAACCCCAAGGTGTATGGCTACAATTGCCATGAAACTCTGGTCAGCCTTACTCAGCCTTACTGGGAGGTGCCTCTGCCCCCTTCGTTAGCACAGGGTGGCTCTCCTATGTACACAAACTGCTGTGGAGCTTAGCCTGGGAGCCAGCACTCCAGGCAAAAGATAATATTCCTAGTTAAGCACAGTGTCAAATGGGCTTGTGCAATCCACAGTCACAAAATCCTGTTAAAACTAAGACATTAACAGGATTTTAAAAACAATAAATAAATATTTTAAACCCAATAAATTTTAACAACAGTTCAAGCAGATCTAGTTAAAGCGGTTCAACTAAACAAAGGAAGAGTGGTATAATCTTTTACATTTCAAAGCAAAGTCTGAAAGTAATTGGACTTTGCAGGAAACTCCACCTACAAGAAAATTATTTCATGGTTCTTTACTATACAGATGCAATTCTCAGGCAGGTGTGGTGCTGAAAAACAATGAAGAACAGACGCTTGATTCAGTGAATACTGATTTTATTTCAGAATACCTATGTTTCTCTATGACACCTCAAGCTTCAGGAAACTTTACCAGAACTACAGAAGCTTTAAAGTTTTCCTTTAGGAAAAGCTGTTCTAAACCAAGGAAGCCTAATTATGAAACCCGCAGTCTGCTACACAGAGCTCTTGTACCCAGAAATGATGTGAGGGCCAATTGCCAGGACTAAACATTTAACGCATCAACAGGTGTTACATGTTATGCATCAATGAGGTGTACATCACTGAAACATAAAGACCCAGCAAGCCGGCAGCACAGCTATCAACCAGAACAACACAGCCATAAAATCCTAATTAGCCTCATACACTTGTTATGGACATTTTTATTTATTGACATGGTCAAATTAACAGGCAGCAGCATTTTATTTTAATGATAGCCATGAAATCAGCCCAGGAAGAAAGTTAGCATTAATGTTCAGATACAGCATGCCATCCACATTTAGCCACATGAATGTATATTTTAAAATAATAATTAAATATTGTCACCCTAATTAAGTTTCCTTGAGCAGGTGGGAGAAACCAAGTTCTTAATCAATGCATATCTTGTTTGTTCCATTCTCCCAAGCTACCCAGCAGCAGAAACTCAGCAAGCTTCATAGTTTTAAGTGTGCACAGCCATAGGCTTGATCCCTGCCCGCTGGAAGGAGCAAATTCAGGCAAGCAGGAGTGTCGGGAATAAATAGTCTTTATCTGAACACCGCCAGCCAGGGGGGTATCTGAAAAGTGCCCACAAGTTGGTGAACAAGATTGGTTGCCCCCAGAGGAATAGTATACTTATTTATATACTTCCAAAAGTGCTTTACTGAATGCTAAGCTGCGGCTATAAACATTTGTGTCCGTCACCACAGAGTGGCAGATTCCTGTAAAGCAGACAAGACGCAATGGCCATTAAATATTGGTGCTAGCTCAGCCACGCAACAGTTTACAAAGCAGGAGGGAATATCGTGGCATATTTATTATTGCAGTGGGGAATTTAGATGGTCGGTCTAATCACTCCTTGAGACAGGTAAAGAGAAAGGAACTGGACAACAGTACGGTTATCGACTGGGTTAGAGAAAGCACACAGAGTAAAGGAGAATGAAGAGCATTTTACAAGGTATTTTAAGCAAGTTTACATTTCACCGAAGATAGAAGTTTTTGGAAATTAAATCGTTGCTTCATGCATTTAGAATGTACTCAGTATAAGCGCCTTCACAAACCAGATTCCCCATTTTAAAACTTCTGATTTATCCGCCTTAAACAAGAGTATTCCAGAAATTGCAAAGGAAAACTGGGAAATGATCTGTGTGTAATAGCTGAACCAAGCAAATTGCATATTTTGCATGAATTACTATAATGTGCTCTGCTTGTTGGTAATTTCCACTGTACACGAAGGATCACAGTTACAAAAAGTACCAACATCCCGCATTCAAAAGTGATTCAGGAGTCTAATTTCATAGTCCAAAATGCTGAGACACTTAAAAAAATACAGCTTGAAATCATCGTTCACTTCATCACGCTAGAAAGTTTTACACTAAATCCAGCTCCGTGGCTTAGATGTGGGCTGAAAATTGGAGAAAGAGAAAAGCACTTTTAAAGGTTCCTTGGTTCATTTGACTCAGCACTTACACATATGCATGCAGATAAACCCACCTGAATCTATTTAAAAAAAAAAAAAAAAAAAAAAAGACAAGCAAAACAACCAGAAAATCAATTTTCACGTCAACGTTCACTGAAAGATTTTGGTTTTTTCAGGGAAGAGCAGGCCTGCAAGCTTACCTGAAAAAAAGTTTTGCACAGCATTTTTTATTAAAAAAACAGAAAAGGTCGTCAACAACATGCAGCAAAGATGTGAGAAGGATCCAGTTTCTACCCACGAGGGAGAAGGGTGAGGGCAGGGTGGGTATCTCGGGCTGCAACCACAGGTGTGGGACAGGGCATGGGCAGACAGGGCAGCTGACCATAGCTCCCGGCCACTGTCCCAGACTCTGCAGGGGCTCCAAATTACTGACCCCAGAGCGCTTCCCCATCCCGGCCAAGTCAGGATACATTTTTATAGCCTTTCTTNNNCCGGATACAGTTTTAAAGCCTTGCTTCAAGTGATATGAATATGGGGAGGGGCGGGGAGGCAAAAATGGGGGGGGGGCAGCGGAAAAAGGCAGTTTCCAGTATTTGTCATTATTACAGGTTATATATACAGGAAGAAAGTTAATTAAGCTTTAAAAAATCCATCACACATCAATGGGTGCATTTTAATGAGTACAAAAAGTTGAGGTGTTTACTGCCAATTAAAGTGGTTTTTAAATAAGCATTAATTAACACAGAAATTCAGAAGAAAGTTATACCTTGTCAAAGAAAGGCCAGTGCAGGCTATGCCCACTTCTGCTCCCATTCATACTCAGATAGTAATTACCACCAACCCTATATTTTCCATAATAATGAGGAGAGGCTGTCATGGCTGTCAAACAAAAACAAAACAAAAAAAAAAAAGGTAGCGCACAAAAATACCCTCAAACTGAAGTAAACTTTCTTTTACAACCGAAGCCACGGAAGACGGCAGTGTGGAACAAGGCAGCAAGTGGGGCAGTCAGACGGCTGCGCCGTGGGCAGCTGCCCACACACGGCCTCTTCCCAGGGAGCAGAGACTTTGCCGTACAGCAGGAAGCTTCCCCAAACTGGAGTTAACGGCCTCCATCTGGCTGAAGAAAGACCAAAGAAAGGCCAAGGAACAAGCAGTTTCATCCCTAGTGCTTCACTTCATGGAGGAGCTGGTTCCCCTTTGAAAGCCCAAGGAGTTGTTTTTTTCCCACAAGCAAGTGCCGACAGACTCGCTCCCTGCTTCCCAAAGTCAGGTCAAAGCAACCACTGAAAATAAGCTCAGTTTGCATGCGTACTTCCAGCTGGTGCAACTGGTGACATGGCAAGCAGTATGGGAATCACTTCTCCATTCTTTAAAATTTTCTTAACGATTGTCAGGAGTTCCAGCTCTACTTCAACTAGTGTCAGTCCCTGAGCGGGGAGCAAAGGAAGTGAATTCTCCCATCGTTAGTCAGGTACATGTTTAAATATCTTAGGAAAACCTTCCCTCCTCCAAAGTGCATCTTAGGTGCCAAATGAGGTTTTTACACTGCCTTACTGAGTTTCTCTCCTCAGGTCCCCAGCTGTGGAAAGACAAGAACCACACTGCCTTTTCAGACCACAGGAGAGGCAGGTCCCATTCCCAAAACCCAACAAGTTTTAGACAAGTCTTCTGTGTAGTGTTTTTAAAGTTAATTCAAAAACATAGAGAAGAAGGATGTAGATATGCACAGACTCCTTTCTTCACGTCCCTGTCCCTTGGCAGGTCGCTCGTGTGAGTTGTGTCACTCAGACAACGTGCAGCCTCGCTATAGAGTATACTGTTTGCGTCTATTGGGGAGTATCTGGGTGCCTTTTTCCTATAGCGTGTCCTCAGGCGGTATCTGCAGTGAAATAAAAGGAGAACATTAAAGCCCAGGGAGGTTTTGTTGAATTTAGCTGGACAGGGCCTTCAGATCTTGCACTAATCTTTCTAACATATCCGATGGGGCTAGAGAGGAATGTTTTATTGCTAGAAATAGTTGAGCGATTACTTCAGAGAAAGGACGGACGTAACACAAAAGAGTTTCCAAGTACCAACAGGAAGGAGTGTTGCTCATGCGAAATTCCACATTAGGCACTACAATAATAATAAAAAACCCACCGGCCCTTGTGATGTCTGAACTCCCCGACACTGATATATGGAGAGGGGAACAGAGGAGGAAAAAGACAGAGAGAGCAAAGCAAATACGCTGGGATGCTTACGAGCAGAATACAGGAGCCAAGTGTCACAAGTTGACCCTTTTGTGTTTGCACTGAAATTTGACCGCTCCAGGCAAAATTCCTTTAGTGGTTTATACCTGGTTAGATTTTTCTTGATAATGGCTATTTCTCACAGCATTGTGACATTTAATGCTGTTTAATCAAGACTTCAGAGAAGGAGTTACAATTTTAATTACCAAAAAGTCCATTGTAACACATTTATGTTTTCCTTAGATGGATTTGACCCAGCTCTGATTAAGGGCTGTAATAAATAAGCGTTGTGCATACAGACGCACAGCAGGAACACAGCTTGCTTCGTAACAAATGAGCTGCGTGCATCCAAGGAAAATGCTCGCTCCCCAATGACTGCAGAAGAGCCCCGTCGCATCCCATGCTAGAAAACCTCTCAGACTTCCTGACAGCAGAGGTGCACGCGGCGGCAATCTCGGTGGCCTCCCCGGGGTGGTTGTGGTTGTGGTCACCCACTGCTCAGGGTAGATCTGCTGTACGTCATCCTCCGAGACTCCCACCACAGAGACACCTGGACACCAGCACATTCGGGTTTTTCATCATTCAGGAACAAGGAAAACAAGTGACAAAATTGTGGTGGATATAAATCATCTACAACTTTCTTATGGTGACTGTGGCACCGGGCAGGGAAGCATCTGGTAAATATCAAGCACCTAAGGGAGACACTGAAGTGCCCAATCCCAGCATGATGAATAGTACCAAACACTGTGGCTTCAGCCTCATTTTTTCAGGCCTTCTGACCTGAGGCTATTTGAACTGTCAGTTCTCTGAGGCTGGGGATACTCCTTCCTTCAGGCTTGCACATGAGTTGTACAAGACTGCAACATAAAGACAAAATAGTGGTATCTCTGAACACAGAACAGGATTCTTTCTTTCATCTACCAGCCTTTTGGCTTGGTGTCCTTCTCCAGCAGGTCCATTTCATGCTTGGTTGGGATGGGGACCATACCAGCCCCACTGCTGGCAAGAATCACTGGTGCTTCAGTTTTTATACCAAAAAAAGTTAGCCTACAGCCAAAAATCATGTTTAAAAAAAACAGTGGGGACAACAGCCATATTACCAAAAGCAGGGTTGGAAGGTGGAAACCTGAAGAAACCTGACCTGCTTTCAGCCATCCTCTGGAAACTCTGCTGACTCTGCTCTGAAGGTGGACTCCAAATTCAACCGACTATGCCAGATCTCTGTGGCTACCTTTCCTCAGTCCCCCAAAAAGGCTAACTTGTCTATTGGTCTTCGCGGCTGTCACGCACTTAAAATAATTTTTAAGTGGCCAACTGAGCTATTTTATTAATTATATGCAAAGATAGGTTGCTATACCTGTTATAATGATGAAAGATAAGGACAAAAGGAAAGTTTTTGTTTAAAAAGACCTCTAGCTGAAGGTGGGCTTATGCCCTGAGCCAAAAGAGTTTGTATTACTTCCAAAGCTCCTAATTATGTTCAGGGTGTTGACGGTTTTTTACTATTTCTCATTCATCTGGAAATATTTTCATTAGCCACACAAACCTGTACAGCTCTTGGGCCTCAACAGATAAGCTATGGGGATATACTAAGAAGTGAACATGCTTTTAAAATGTTTGAATGGAATGAAAACCAAAATTTCTCCAGCAAACCACCCTTTCAGCGGCTAGGAGGCAAGTCAGAACCAAATCCCCTTGGAAAAAGACTGAAAAATAACCAGGAGTCAAAATTGCTGTCGCATGAGTGATAAAAACAACATTCAATAAATTACTTGGTTAATAATCGGAAAACCCCCAAGAAGCATATGTACAGAGAGAGGAGGAGGAGGTAATTCCCTTGGAAGTAATGTAGGAGCTGTCCAGGCTCCTAAGGCTTCGAGTGAGGCTGCCTGGCCTGCTCAATAGGCAAAGCTGTGCCATACTCATAAGACCGTATACTTATGCTGGGGTTTTTAGTTAAATCAATGCAAAAAAGTACCTGTGTGCTCTGAAATCAATGGAAACCTGATTTCGTCTGCATGCTGATCTCTGCAGCCTCATCAGAGACAGCTGACCAGGCTAAGTGTCCTTCCATAGGACACACAGGACTTTTCACAAGTGTGCATCACGCAAGTGTAAATCTTCATTATAACTAATGTCTTGCACTGACATTAGTACTTAAAAAATAAAAATGTCACATAACACTGGCTTTTCCTGCACTTGTTAGGAAACTGATAAAAAGTCTCAAAAACCCACAGCACCATCAGGTTCACCTCCATGAGTAGTTACAACCGCAGGATAGACAGCTTGTCAGTTGCCAATGACTTCAAGCATCCACAGCCTCACATGTGATCCTGAAAGAAGTGTCCATCTCCTTCACTGCCACATGAACTTACAGTGACCGATCTCTCTAAATACCAATTTGACATTTTAGTTTTAAGTTTTTGTCTGACTAAACAACAGGTTCCCATTTCAGTGAGGCCTTCTCTTTTGGTCACCCCTCAATAATATACCTTTTGATTAGAAAATTACTCACACACCAGAAACATTTTGAAAGGACCACAGAGACACTACACTGTAAAGAGGGTCTGAAGAAAGTCTCTAAAGACATCTCTTTTTTTCCCCCCATTGACTGTGTGGCAGGAGCCCTGACTTACAACACTCTCTCCCTGTTTAAGTGACAAAGGTCAATTCGAAATTTCCAAAACGGAAACAAATCTTTAATTTTAGACACTATATTTCCAGAGATGAGGCCAACAATGTGACAAGACAGTATGCTGGTATGAAGGTGGATATTATTGTGAAATGGGAGGGAGGTCAAAAAGCCAACCCCTAAGCTATGAACAGGAGGTGACCGGTAGCACAGGTTCCATACCCCTGTGCCAGAAAAGCCAAACCAAAACACACATCCTCACGTGCCTCCATGCACGTGCTGAAAACCAAGGTGTGGGACTCCTAAAGGGGCTGTGATGGTGCTGGTGGCATATCGCAGACAGGACCTAAGCTCTGCCAAAAGATCTGCTACCTGTATTGTAAAGCGAGCTTGCCAGATTTTTTATTTGAAAAACAAAAATCACACCGGGGGGGGGGGGGGGGGGGGAAAAAAANTACTATATTTCTAAGACGGTCTGAATAAAAAGACACCCTGGAAACCTCATGTGAAACAGCTCTGAGCGTTTACAGATTTTTCATGCATCGTATTGTAAAACAGCAGCTCATTCTTTTCAGAGCTGCAGAGGTAAGAGCACACAAATGATTAAACAAGCAGGTTTAACTATCTTGCACTGACGAGGAATTTGTCAACATGAGCTCAGTATTTATGCGGATCTGCAGCAAATACCGTACGGCTGCAGGAGTCAAACAGCTGTCTGTCAATAAAGCTATTCTCCTCGCTGGAACATAATAGCACAGACTCAACATGACCCTCAGAGGCCTCTTTAAGCTGCCTGGCTGTCTCCTCCTTCCCCATCCCTCCAGAGTCCTTCACCAGCAAGCTCTGAATTAAAAGGGAGGGGGGAAAAAAAAAAAACCCAACCATGTATTAGAATCTTTTCTATCCATCTTAATATTAAAAGTGACTTAACCCTGGGCAAGTCTGTCTACACGGGCGAGCCTGAGCTAAAGCAAAGTTAGGGAAAGACAGCTTTGATTCATGGCACGTGAAGGGCTACCGACAATCCCTTTTAATAGAGCTTGCAACATTAATGTAGCCGAAGCCACATGTGACACCCATTAGGGCCAGGGAGAGCTCCCACACATATATTTCAAGGAAGCAGTAGATTCCCTGGTCCCAGAAGCTGTCTTCATTACAAAAGTCTAATATATCAGAAGAGAGAGAAAAGCTCGGCTTTTAGAATGCATTTTTTATTATTCAGCCTTCAGTGGAAATGTCACCTTTCTAAAGCAAGCTGTTATCATGTGTTTCCCATGCCAAACACATGGCCTCTAAGGAGAGGGTTTTATCTCTACATTTTTAGTGATTTGTATTTCTCTTTCAAGGAGCTCCATGCCTTAAGGCACCCGAAACGCTCACAGCACAAGAAGGTAAGGTTACACGAGATGCTGCCGAGGAGGACAAAAAAAAACAGGGCTGGGAGTTGGTGCAGCTTCTGACAGCAGCCGCCCTACCCGATAATTCACCTCCCTTAGTAGATTTAATTATTATCTATTTCCTTGGTTGGGACCATATTCTCAAAGAAGCAGGGCGCCCATCAAACGCCGCCGCCGCATGACAGGCTGCGGCGCAGCCAGCACCACTGCCCCGGTGCCTGCCAACCAGCCAGATGCTGCCACATATTGGCATCTGGGGCCTGGAAAAGCAACCGCGGTCTCCGTTTGGCGGTGGATCCTGACCCCGATGACTGAAGGAGACAAAAGGAGGATAGACGGGAGAGGGGGGCAGAAATCTCTCCTAACAATTTCACTGGTAAAGATTTAGACAAAAACCTATTGTTTAACCATCCTCCAAATGAATAAGTTTCAGAGTGGGGCGGGGGGGAAGAACACACCCGGCATGTTCTAAATGCTGTCAGAGTCCCGGGTGCAAGGACAAGGAATTATTTATGAAAAGAAATAATGAGGAAACCAGATGCCTGCCTTTCTCAGCCCTCTGCGCTCCAGTCACCCTAACGGGGCATGTGCAGCGCTGCTCATCAAAGACTTCTCAGCCTTAAAACGCAGGGCAGGCGCTAACTAACTCTTCCCATCTCAGCCGCTTAGCAAAATGCCCTCCCTGTTTTACAGGGAGGCTCACGCAGTCAATCACCAGCACAGCAAAGGCTGAGGGAGAAGAGTTGCAGACCTCGCCCCAGCCAGGGACAGTAACTGGATAGCCATGGTAACTGCACCCACCAGAAGAGCAAATAAATGAAAGAAAAAAAGCTTATTTCTCTAACACTGATGCTGAAACTACATGGGTATGCTTAAAGTAGGAAAGTAAATAAGCTCTCTATACCTATTTTCATGAAATTGGCTTCTCTCTGTAATTGAAGGGTAAGCTCCTGACCCCAGCAAAGTCAATGGGAAAACTCCCAGTGATGTTAATGGGGCTGGGACTTCACACTGTGCGCTTACTTCATCCTAGAAAGCTGATTAGCTCAGGACTCTCCGCAGTATCACAGAGCACCTGCCGAGGTGCCTGCAAGGAGCCGGAGCAGCCAAGGTCCTTCTCATGGGAACTCACCTCTTGCTTCGCCTTACTGGATCTCAGCTTTGCTGGGCCTGGCAGGACACCATGAGAGACCAGTGGCTGGTCACGAGGGACTTCTCTGAGGTCAAAGCAGGTGTGAGGCTGGAAAGGAAGGAGCCCAAGGAGGCAGAGTAGTGGGGAAGGATGTAAAAAAAAAAAAAATTTTTAAATGTGGAGAAAGGATATATGCCACTTGGCTCATGGTCCATGCTGTTGAAGTAGCACTTCTCCATGCCTGGTTCGTAAAGGAAGATTATGAGCTGGCAGATGTCAGACCACAGTGCACAAGCAAGACCACAAGTGGGAGCGTAGCTAGCCAGCGCCGTGCTCTAAATCATGGCGCAGCACCAGCCCCTCTCGTGGAGGCTCCTTCCTTGTTATCCCACCACTGCGCGAGGCACCATAAAACTCTCGTTACTCGCACGCTGCTGGGGTAAGCAATTTCCTAACGCTTTTACAACCCTTGCACTTTCATTTTGTGGGAATAATCCTCTTTGTTTTCATCGGTACACAGGGATAACAGCTGCACCTAATAATCCATTCCTGGGTCCCAGCATTTTGGGGCGACATTTCAGAACTAAAGGCACAGAAAAAGCAAGAAAATCTGTGACCAGGGCTGAAGGATGCAACACAGGACACGGATAGAGACAGCTAGGCAAACCTAGAAAATACCCTGGGTATAAACGGCTCACCTCACAGAAGGGGATGGGAGAAACTGGTAGAGGTGAGGTTGTACCGAGGCAATACGGCTCTGTCTCCAAGGCAAAGCAAAATGAGGTTAGCAAGGCTTTGCTGAGGAGGACCGCTGACCCCCACAACATCTGCTCTTTCCCTGGCTGGCCCATCTTTATCCAGCTCCACCACTTGCCAATTGGCTTGCCTAGCTTATTGCCCCCAGAAGGACTTTTCCCAAACTTGCCAACCTTAGGATCTCAGCACCAAAGCATCAAGACAACCGCCCGCAGCCTTCCCTAGAGGACGCTAATTCCCCGCTGCCCGGTGTTGCATGCTTCCCCAGCCCTCCTGCCCATCACGGTGCCACTGCAGCCCTCTGGCAGCAGCTGTAATCCCTCCTGATGGGTCCCTGGGCCAAGAAGATGGAGACAGAGCTGCCTTTGGAGAAGGAGAGCCTCTGGCCTGCCAAGAGGCAGTGAGGTCCTGTTGGGGCAGCACGTTAAGCTGTCACCCGCTGCCGGGAGTCTTGAGCATCCTCTGCTGCGCCCTGATTAGCCTCCTCTGCCTGGCAGCAGGGGTGCAGGAGATTTCACCGCATGGCACTAGCAGGAGGTAGGACCACTTCCGCTGCTTTGCCACCCAGAAGTTGGGACTTTCTTGAGGACACCTCACCTTTGGGCCAGGGCTCCCCAGCTCTGCTCCTGCAGATGGCTCAGGCAGCAATCAGCCCTCCACCGGGCCCTGTGGCACAGGAGACAGCTGTGTGCTGCCAGTCTAAACCACTGCTGCCAGCAGCAGCTGCTCGGCACCTTTCAAGCAAGTCCCATTCCCCCTCTGGAGTTGGCTCTGCCACCCTTTCCCTAACTGCAGCTGGAGCCACACAAGGCACCCTGTCCTGAGGGCTGCCTGAGCCTCTCACGCATGCCCCACGCCCCCCCACTGCAGCTGCCAGCATCCCCGCTGCTGTTCGGCCAAGTCCCTCGCTCCCCCATCTCGCCCCCGTATGCATTCACATCAGCAGGAGCTGCGCCCCAGCTTCATGACCTTGCTGAGGTGCTTCTCCTCCTGCAGCACCATGGTGCGACACCCTCATGGGGTCCAACCCCGGAGGTGAGAGCGTATGGAAAGTCCTTAGGCACTCAGGGTGGCCAAAGCCCCAGGCCTGGTCTGGTCCTCGCTACGCCCCAGCCTGCCATTTGTTGGTGGGTACACACTAAACAACAACCGCTAACGTACATGATGCCACGTACCGCTGCAGAGCGAGAGCCCATGGGAGGGGCTCACCACACAGGAGTCTGCTAGGCAGAAGCATGGTGGAAGGACACAAGAGGCACTGGTCACATAAAGGGCCTCTCCAGCGGCATCTCCAAGGTGTACCCCAAGGACACCGTGCAGCGAGGACAGGCAGTCCTGAGGTAATGAGCTGCTGAGGCAAGGGAAGGGGCAGCATTTAACAAGCAGCTGCTGCAGACAGACAAAGAAATCCCATCCACGCAACTTCTCAGACCCTGCAAAAAGCTGTGGGGCTCTATTTGAAAACTACGTGCGGCTCAGAAGACACACAGAGCTGAAGGCCAGCTGTGAGGTGCTCTTCAGCCGCAGACGCTGCTGACTGGCAGAGGACTTTGGGGTGCCTAGCCACGGACAGACAGGGCCGCAGGTTGGCTCGCCGGCACGCCCTGGGGCCCAGGTAAAAGCCCCCTCATGCAGAGTGCGGTGCCAGGCAGCAGCCAGCAAGCACACAGTTCAGCTCACAGCAAAGCCCACACAGAAAGCACAAGCCCAATGAAATCAACAACTGTACTTTTTCATTTTATTGCTAAAATCCCTAAAATCCCTACCATAAATCTCACCAGAGAGGAAGTTTCTGTTTCTCCAGCTTCCTACTCAGTCAGTGCCCTTGAGAAGACAAATGACACCACACTCAAAAAAAAAAAAAAAAAAAAAAAAAAAACCCCATAGTGGTTTACTTCACACTTCCCTGTACCTTGTTATGCTGAGTGCTTCATTTAGAGAAGGCTGACCTCCTCAGCCTTCTTCATCCCAGTGCCCTTCGCTGCGGGGACACACCAAGGAACAGGTTTAGCACTGGAGAGAGGAGCCGGGTGGATGTTCTGGCACAGGTAACCCTGCCGACTCAGCATCCCAAAGGTGCGCGGAGAGTCAGTGTGACAGTGACTGCTGTCTGAGAGGTGATTTTCACAGGATATATAGGAGCTGTGCTACAAGCACAGAAGCTGTGAATACAGCCATTAAAAGCGAACAAAGTTATGCCCCTTGTATTTCATGAGATGCAATTTCTTCCGTAGGTCTGGGCAGGGGCCCTGGCTCACCTCACAGCAATTCTACCCAGTGCAAGCCTTCAAACATTTTGTCTCCCAGTTTTTCTTAGTTGGACACA
Source organism: Balaeniceps rex (assembly GCA_013401315.1). Taxonomy (NCBI): domain Eukaryota; kingdom Metazoa; phylum Chordata; class Aves; order Pelecaniformes; family Balaenicipitidae; genus Balaeniceps; species Balaeniceps rex. The sequence continues at coordinate 57,090 of VYZW01023776.1, forward strand.
AAAAACATTACAGAGTGGTTCAACAGGGTGCAATGAATTACCACCTCGAGATGTCCTAAGTGTGTTATCTGCCTTACCTGAACACCCACAGGAGAACAGGAAAATCTATAGGCTTATTTTACTGTGTTTTACATAGACTCTCACTAATTTCTGTGAACAAAATGGCACTGATTTGTTTTGCTATCAGCCATTAGGTGTAATGGAAGGAAGGTGGAATGGACTTTGCACTACTTAACAGTCAGCAAAACAGAGATGTGCACCACAGGGCTTCATAAAAGGCACCAAAAAGAAGATATCTAGAACATTTCAAGTCATAAAAGCCAAGGACAAAAAGCATTATTGATTAGGTAGGAAGGATTGTCTTCAAGAACTAAATGTAAAGTTCAGAAACCCAAGGTCTGAATTAGGCTTGAAACGTTTTGTTTATTAAAGGAATACATGTAAACACCAATACAACATAATACATGTTAAAGGAAAAAAAGAAAAAGATAGAAGCAGGATTTTTTTGTGCAATTAACTCCAGACTGTGCTTCCTTTAGCAAAACCATTATCTGAGTCAGTGGTAAGGTTACAAAAAACTGTAGCATCTCAAAGGCTCGTTTCTGGCAAGCCATCTTACCAAGTGCCCCATTCCTTCTAGTCTCCGTGATCTAGATTTCCTCACTACTAACATACTGAAAAAGAAATATTTCTGTGTCATTAACTAAACCAAATGCGCTGCAGTGAGAGTGGCTGGTCACCTGGTTTCTGCTAGAACAGCGTTTTCCTCCTCCTGCTCACAGAAACCAGCTTGTGCTCCTGTGCTATCTTATCCTGCCTCTACTTGCAACCGGCACACGAGCACAACCTGAACAAGAGAGCATTTTAAAGTAACATGGAAAATATGTTTTTTACAGTTATCGCCAGGCAAATGCAATGGGACAGATCAATACAGGCAACGACATTATCTGGTGGCCGGGCTAGAGAGCCCCAGGGATGGAGTCAGGTGGCAGAGGGAAGGGAGTCTTCCCTTGAGCAATGAGCCCTCTCCAAAGTCACAGCCAGGGCAGTGCTGGAAGGAAGCTCTGGATCAGCTTGGTCTCCACATTAGAGATTTCCGACCCGCTCGGCACAGGAAGTTGTTCCTGTGGCTCACCTGAGGGAGTTCCTGTTATGAAGCCAGAGGGTGGTAGGCTGAAACACAGTTTCTGAGAGTGATGTAATCTTGGACAGCACTCCGTAGGCAGTGATACTAGTGACCTGGTTACAACCTGCGGTGTTGTTACAGCCCCTCTGCTGGCCTGGTGATCACAAGAAAGGGAAGAAAGAAAAAAAGAGGGGAGTGGAATAATTTAAAAAGGAAAAAAAAAGTTTCCAGATTTCCTTTGTTTAAGTGAAGCATTTTCCTTTTCCACTTTATTTGAATACACCGACCTGGTGTCTAACAGATGGAGACTGTGCAGATGCACTTTTGGGAGTGCCCATAAAATACACTGCTAAAATACAAATGGAGGGATACTTTTTTTTTTTTTAGTTGTAAATTCAGTAATCGTTGCTGTCACCTCACTTTCCCAAAGGAATTTGCCCTTTGTTCTCCGGATAAAGCTGGGGAGAAGAAGAAAAAGGGGAAAAAAAAAGTGAGAGCGAAGGGAACATTTAGGAAAAAACCCACAGATCCATAATCTGTACAAGCATTGTAGCATACAGCATTTGTACGTCAGGAACCCATGCAAGCATGGCTGCTTAGCAGCAACAGCAGCGCACAGCAAAATATTCTGCATGTCTTATATTCTTCTCCCATTCTCCAGACCTTTCTAACAAACAAACAGGTCAGCTAATTGGCTCATGCCCAAGTCTTACCCACTAGGGTTTGCTCAGAGACGACACTTAGTCATTTAGCATGAGCAAATCCCAGAGCTCTTCCTGTTCGAGCAGTGGAGTGGGTGAAGGTTTTCTTTGATTTATTAAGACTATTAACAAACAAACAGGAGAGTTCAGAAGCTTCCTCAAGCAGAAGAGCATGAGCAGAAAGGTTTTTTCCTGAAGTAGAAGCTAAAAATAGGACACTTAGAGGAAGTAAAGTTCATTAAGTGATAAAGTGGTGGCTGCAGTGATGAGAAGAGTTTTTCCTTTTTTAATCTATACATTTGTTTAGCATTATGTTTTCTTGCTCCTTATTAGAGTGCTAAAGCAGTGTTTATCTGGCTGAGGAAAAGATTTCCCTTTCTGTAGTGACTTTAACATGTAGCTCATCAAATACAACAGAGTCAAGAGTTTTAAACAGACATTGCCAGCCAACAAAGTACAACATTTGACAGCATTATTTGCCTTTTATATGCTCTTTCCACACTGGGAAATGATATGCCATTTTCACAACACATTCCACAGTATTATGCAACAGCTTTCTTAATTTTTAATGGATATATTATTTTTAACGTGTCAACTTTCGCATAAAGCATTCTAGTATTTTATTCAGCATATACCATTAATAAATTATTTGCTCCTTCCTCCCCCCACCCCTCCAGAGCTGCATTTAGCATTGGGAAATGGTCTATTGACACTATAAAAGATACTTTCAGCTGGCACAGTCTATAGACACTTCCATCATCAGACAAAGCACCAGGAGCACATTCCTGTTTCTACTTAGTTGACAAGCTGGCAGTGCTAAACATGCTGCCCAGGAATTTCATCACAAACCACCCTTTGGTGAAAAGACTTACACACACGTAGCAATCAGTTGCCGTAAAAATAAGCTAGCACCCTGTACAACCAGTGATTCCTGTTAAAAGTGTTCACTTTTGGCCTGATTGCTCCAGCGTCCTTTAGTCATCACGTCCAAATGGTTTGGGACATCCAAAGGAAGCAAGTCAGGGTGCTTCTGTAACAGAGAAACTTGTCCACTTAACCTGAGTTTGTTCAGAGGGCACGGATCTCTCATCTCAGCAAATCTGCCCATTCTATATGGGCAAAAAATGGATGAGATTTGATGTCTTCAACACCAGCAACGCCAGCACCAAGACGCTCCGCAGGATTAAACTGCAAAAGCTTGATATAAAAAGAAAAATATATATATGATTCAGTGAGTAAGAACAAAAACAACTGCTTAAAAGATCCAGAAAGGTCTAAGGTAAGGGACATCCTACCGTTTTCCTGCTCTGTGAATTACTTTCAAGAGAGCGAAAGCATACTTGAAATTCCTAAAATCCAGTAAATGGAAGACGACTCTCCTTTCCTTGAGTCTCAGTGTTACAGTCTTTAGAGACTATTGATCACAGCATGCAATTCCCTCAAGCACTGCACATTGGGACTTCATTTTAAGTGCAACCTCATTTTTGAGAGAGAGAGAGAGAGAGAGAGAGAGCAGCCAGAGCCTGCATTGGTAGAACTCTGGACACTGCGTTTGCTCCATGTTAACCTTTGCTTACACCACTGTGTTATGGCTACGTCGGGGACAGTGGTCTGTAACTTTCCGTTTCATAAATTGTAAGTTGGTCCTAAAATACCAGGATATTACAGCCAGTTCTCTATTTCCTAAAAAAAAAAAAAAAACACCCAACAGTTTTAAAGAGTCCTACAGATGGACTAAAACTGAAAAATCAAAACCTCAGTGAAAGATACAAAACAGTGTAATGGCTTCATGGAAATTTCCTAAAATTCAGCACCTCGTTTGCTTGTTAGTTGTACATCACATGCTGAATTCATGTGAAAAGGAAATCATAATAGTTACATCTGTTTAAAGATACCAATCCATATAAAAGGGAATGCAAAGGTAATACTCCAAAGAGACTAATAAAGACACACAAAAATATTTTGCAGTTTTAGAGAACTGTTTATACTCTATTCAATTACAGCCAGTACAAAGGCATGATTTCTTTCTTGCTTTTTCTGCAACAGCTAATAGGATAACTTCTCCCAGTTGTCACTTGGAACAATGTGTATTCATATCTTAATGCACTCAACATCTAAGTGAGTCTATATCCATAAACATAGGAATTTACAGATTTTAAGATGGCTCTGCTATTTGCAGTCATAATGTCACATCGTGAAGGTAGCTCGCTGACAGTGAATAGTGCTGCTCTGGTATCTTCCACAAGCCAGCAGAAACAGATGCAGCCAGGGTCTCTCTGCCTTCTGCTGAAATACAATCAGCACCAGCAGGGGGAAAGTAAGCATGGACACTTATTTTCTGGAGCTTGCCCTTCCAGAAGAACTTTAATCTTAGAAAGCAGATGCAACACAAACTGCAATAGAGACCTATTGAAAAGTCATGTTGTATATTTTGTTGGTAGTAAAGCGCAGAGGTGCCTGAAAAAATACTGGGTGCAAAACACCAAACCAACATAAAAATAACAGCTTCATCTTTCACCAGAAATAAACAGATCTCTGTTTTCTTAGAAGCTGGCTAAATGAAGGAGGTGTTTACAATGAAGTCACCTGCACTGGAAGCCACAGCAGGAGACAACGTCTGACAGAGTTTTCTGTATAGCTGAACATTGATCCCGGAGAGTTATTCTGTGATGCTTTGACCTGTTTACCCTTGGCAGTAGGGGGAAGGAAAGTCGCAATGACAAATTGCTATCCATGCCAAGAGAGCTTTCTTCCTTTTCCTGACAAGGCTTCCTCAGCAATGAATGGCAGCTTCCTTGGATAGTCACACAACAAAAATGTGATTTACTAGCGCATATAGCCGAACCTCCACCAGATAAGTCACCACCCTACACTAGAAGGCTTAACCTAACAGGCACTGGGGTGACTGTTCTCTGAACAGATATGGCCTTGTACTGTACCTGCTAGTGGCAGAGATATATTTGCCACTTAAACCACAAGTGGCAAAAAAGCCACTCTGGCACATTTGAAAATAGGCAATATGTTAGTCTACAGTGAAGAACAATCATATGTTGGCAGGGAGAAGTGGACTGGATTACTTCATTTGTCTTCACTTCCAGTTTTAATGGGAGGAACTCCCTTCATCAAGTGTGGTTTTGCTTTCCCTTAGCCATTTGAGTCCTGGAGCCCCTGTGGGTGAGGGTAACAAATTTGCTACCATCTAACTATACAAATGCAGATTATACAAAAATGGGATTTTTCTTTAGTTACTTCCCTTTCTACCTTTGCCACATACTTTCACCTTCAGTGACTTCATGTCACCTAGTCAAAATACGAGTTCCAGACGTCTAGTTCCATTTCCAGTAATCATTTCACAGTAATGGCACAGAAATCAATCTGTCATTGGTCTTTCGACTCACTGAATTTTCAAAATCTCTTGCCTTCATTTTCTTCAAGAACTACTTTTTCCACTCTGCTCTGTTCAAATCTACATCTAAGTGATGTCATTATTTGTGCATCCACTATAGCAAGATCCTCTTCAAAGCCGAACACCACAATGCACATATATCACTTATTCTGTTCAAGTGGAATAGGTCAGATCCAGGCTCCACTTCCTCAGTTAGGTCAAAATTAACTAGAAGGAAGATAGCAGTACCTGAAATTCAAGACTCTGCACTACAAGTTTATTCTCTCAGTCATGACTACCTAAAGCTAAGAGTAAACTAAAACCAGCAGTCAGTACTATTCCCGTTAGTTTGAAAATGGTGTATCAGTCTGGACGGTTGTCTACATTTTAAGGCTTCCTACTCTGCCTTTTGTCTAACCTACCAGTTACCTTCTTATTACAAAAGTCATTGTATTCACAATTTAAAGTACTTTTCTTAATAAATGGCATCCAGGTTTCCTGGAGGACAGCTACAGATTTTCCACCACAGCAAGGTCACAACTTCTAATCAGTGTGTTACAGGTTTCATAGTACTTAGAGCTATCTTGGTGAACTGGCATCGACATTTTTTAGTTTAATTCCATTCATTACAAATGTTTCCATGAACATTTAGGGCAGAATTCCTAAAATGTTCATGCATCACCAACAGGTGTTTCCAAAGCACTCGGCATTGACCAAACTTATTCACTGAAGAAATGGCAAAGCACTCCGGTTTTCTACAGAGAAACCTGGCAGCAGAAGTCAAAATACCCACATGCAACAAGACAGCTGGAGAAAATTCATCAATGCTGACAGAAGACCCATCCATGTTCCTATCAGCAGCTTTCTGGTTTTACATTTACTTCACAAGAACAACTTAGGTAGGTAAGTATTTGTCCAGTCTACACATGTACCAATAAAAAACAAATTTTCCCCTCAATTACCTGCTGAATCAGTGATCTGGCCTCCTTTGATACGTGGTCTGGCATACTCAAAGACGTGTGAGTGTTTATCCCTGATGGATGGCACTCAACCAGAGTCTGGAGAAGAAAAAAAGAAAACATTAAAAAAACAAAACAAGCAAAAGAAAAAAAAAAACACAATGCAGGCAGATACATTTATTAATTAAAAAATTGTAGTGTAGGATTATCTCCTAGTATACATGAAAATTGACACACACAGCTAAAATTTCAGTGCTTTCTAGTATGAAGTACTGATTCTCCGAAGAATGTCTACAGGCACTGATGTCCCCCTGGAGATATGGTTTTAGAACATTTAAGTCTTAGTGCTTGTGCTCTATTGCTCAAACTTGAAGAGTCTGGGAATTCGGTGGACTTTGCTTTCTTTGTGCAGACTGTCAACTAATCACCAGTTTGATTTGGCTGAGCACTCTTTGTCTCAAAATACTGAATTAATGTGTAACAGCAACATATGGCTTCTACACTGTCCCAGGAAATAATACAGAAACTATCAGGGCAAAAATTTTGTAAATGTACAAAAGGAATGTTAGAGAACTTTGATTTCACTGTGGTTAAGAGGGCAAAATGTTTTTTGGTTATTTTTTCAGTCCTGAGTTTGATATGGCTTTATCAAGTTGTTCTGCTGAAGCTTGAGCATGTTTCATTTCTCTGGTCCCACGCAGACCAAGCAAATTGAGGGTACTCAGGCTGGCAAAGCACATCCAAGAAAGACAAGCAAGGAAATCATAACTGGGCACACCACTTGTCAGAAACTACTGGCCAAGAGGTCAGTTCTATCAAGTAACTTGCCCCGAGCCCTACCTTCCCAGTGAGGAGTTCAAAAAGAATGGCACCCAGGCTCCACCAGTCACAGGCTTCTGTCTCTTCTAGGATAGCGCCAACCTCTAAACACGAGACATTTCAATTAATATTAAAAAGGTCAGTTACACCTTCAAAATTAACATATATTTACAAGGTGACTGTTTAATGCTGACAGAACATATACTAAATACCACAGAGCTTTCATTATGCCTGCAATTTAGTTAGCCCTTTAGCCACCTACAGACTGCATTGTTCAAACACAGCAACACTATACATTTCATCCATAATTTGCCTTTTCCGTGCATACACAGGCATTTTCAAGACGCGTAGGCATTACAGCGAGGATTCTTCTATACTGGACTAAAACTGGACAGTGACAGTCAGTAAAACAAAACATATTTAGAGAATTTACCCTGGTCAGAAGAGCTGGACTGACCAGAGTGGCCTGAAGCATCCATAAAAGCAGCACAAGGGAGATAATAATAGTCTACTGGCATGCCTTAATTTTGTCTTAGAGGGCAGGATTTGTCTCAAGGCTAACTCACACCCTTTGCTTGGATCACCATGGGAGGCTTTTCACAATAGCCTCTCTTGGCTGTTGGGAACCAGATAGAGATGCTAAATCTACTTCACATAGCCTCACCACAGCCAGCAACTGGGTACTGCTACAGCTCAGCCCAAATTGTACCTAGGTACAAAAAGTTGTTTTCCCCAGCATCCAGCCAGCACCCAACACTCTCTTATTGCTGTCCATGCACAAAAGACAGTGGAGAGGTGAGATGGGAGTTATGGAGTCCCCTGCCATACACATTCACATATTCAATAGCATGATGCATGCAGAAAACTTAGCCTTCACTGACTCAGGCTTTAAACTACAAAAATTATTAAATACAAACACACCACGCTGTCTGCTCTAAAACAGGCAGAAAAACAGATTGCAATGAAGAGGAAATCTTCATTTTGACTGTCAAAAAAATGCAGAAGCTGCACTAAAATAGCTTTGGTGGCAAAAGCCACACCAGCTTCCCAACAGAGGACAACAATTAGCATATAGTCACATAGTCGTTGCTGCGAAAAGCATCGTGGCATGTTGGAAAAAATCTTGCTCATCATTTTGTGGAGCTTAGCATGAGCATGGCCAAGGAGAACTACAGATGAGTCACACTCAAGGGTCAGGGAAAGGAAAGTGGCAGCCCCAGACGTCCCCAGATGCAGATGCACACACACACTGAGCACAGGGATGTGCAAAGGGCTGCCCCTTCGGACAGCTGCCACACAAGCTGGAAGACGCTCAGCACCTTATAGGACTAGGCTGAGGTTGCTGCTGCAAGAGCAACAAGGAAGGATGGCTCAGACATTGTTTCTTTAGGTAGGACATCCCTCACATTGAAAAGTTTGTTACAGTTAATGACGTTTGAATGCCCAATACATCATTATAAGGGTGCCACACATTAGAATTTACTCCATTCCTTACAGATTAATACTTCTACCAGCATCGAGGAACTTTTACAAAGATATAATGGCAGCTATATGAGGTGCTGTATCAGCATAATTACAGGCATTTTTAAAATGTTTTAAGATTCCAGGCAAGCATCCAGATGAAGTTGAAATTATGGTAAATTGAAAGAATTTGTGTAAAAATCAGTATCTGTCCTTGCAATTTAATTTTACGCCCCTTCAGAAAGGCGGACCTTCTAGGTAACTGTCCTTTCAAAAAGAAAAACAAAAAAAAACCAAACTTGGGCATTGCCACATGAACCAGCTGGCAAAAGGATTTCATAGCATCTCTCAGTGAAACCTACTGAATGGAAATGCCCTTCCAGTCTGATTGCAATTTCCTAGTGCTGTATGTTCCAACAATGTACATTCAAAAACAAGATAACATGAATGGAAAGTAAAATCTAAACCCAAATATTTTAGGCTTCTTTAGAGCAGAGTTTTCTTTCCCATGTGTTTTTAATCCTGGGGATATTCTAGACCAAGAGAGCTTTCTTCCAAACAAGTGAAGATTTTTATTTTTAAATTAAATTCCACACTTATTCCAGAATAAGGACAGTAAAGCCAAGAGTTAATTAAGACCAACTACTACATTCTCGGTTCCTATACTACCATTAGCTTCCCCATATTGACACATCTTAAATTTTAGAATAATGCCACAAAAGGAGACAATCCATTCTCCCCCAGAGACATTCAGTGGGGATGGGCCTCTTGAGTTACAGCCCAATATAAAAAAATATTCGGGGAGGGGGGCGGGGGGGGAATCATTCTGAGCACAGGGAAAAGAAATATTACAAAAAAATTATTTCTGAGTTTTGGTATTACTTCCTTTTATGTTGGCAATCACAGATGCTGATTGAGTTCTTTGAAACATCAAAGTTACGCTGCCTTCTTTCACAGAATCACACACCGTTCGTTACAGGAAGTTGATGTAACCTCACTTACTTCACTGATGAAGAAAATGGATGCAGAGTAAGAGTCAAAAAGTAAACTACTAGTCCACTTCTCCAAAATCCAAGCTCTATTTTCAACTGTAAGAACATTTTCAATATATGCCAAGTGAAAACAAATGTCACTGCAGATCTCTTAAGAGAGCAGCACTGAACTCTTCCATCCACTTTTGACTGTGACCAAAGTGACACAAGTGGGATAAACTGAGAACAGTCAAGTAACACAGATTTCTCCCTGGGCTGAAGGGCTCTGGCTGGGCTGTCATGCACACAGCAGAAACTACGTGACAAGTCATCTGAACCAACACAGAACAGAAAATGGAAAACTCAGCTGAGGGGAACATCTGAGTGTCCATTTTTATAAAAACTAAATTTTAGTTCAACTTTTATTACCCAACGTCTGCTTTCCTGCTGCTTTCCCTGGGTCCCAAAGCTTCCTTACTTCAGATTAAAATAAATGTTTTCCTTTAAAAAAAATAAATAAATTATTCGGAATACTACAAATAAACATGTCTTGTTTACATTCCCTTACTTCAAACAGGTCACATTACTTCTGATGCAATACGCTGATCATAATAAGTTCAGGATATCACATCAATATTACTGCATTTTATCTTGACTACACATCATGGGAAAATTTAGAAACTATAGATTATGAAGTGCTTTCAAGTGATACAGAGTAGCTAGCTAATGTAATATACCACACAGGGCATATGCTTTTTTTAAAGCTTTAATATTGCAATAAATCTGAACTACAACATCTGCCTTCACTAAGAAAACATTTTCATCTCAATCCATCAGCAAAGTAATTTAGACAATAAATGGTAGCGACCCATAAGCTTAAGTGAATAACATGGGGATATTTGTGCCAATTCTTTACTTCATGAACCTTGAAATCAAGGACCTTATCCACATTTGTACAAACATAAACGTGCGCACACATGTGCACAGTGTGGGGTGTTTCTAGGACTAGCAACAAAAAATTTGCCGGAAAAAATATTCATATCATTCTCAAATACAAAATCCTTTTAAATCAGAGAAATAAAAAAGTAGGGTGAAAAAAAAAATCGGTAGCTCTTCCAACTTTACTGCAACTTCATTGAAAGGGAGAGCTTTCTTCTTTCTCCCTTCCTGATGCATGACCATACGACATCTAGCACCAAACAGCACATGTCAATAGCAATGCTAAATTCCTGCACAGAAGCAATTTCAACAGCAGCCGCTGGGGTAACCGAAGGGAAGGAGATTTGTAAAACGCTATCAGGTTCAAATAGAGACAGATGGTACAGGTAAACACCTTCACTACCCAGCACTGTCCTCCTTCCAGAGCAGCTGGTCTCAACTGAAAGGCCATTTCTTTATGGTTTCCATACTTATCTCAATATTTGCATTATACACAGTAATACCTTACTTCCTGATAAGGGATACGTAGCTGACAACGCTCTGTATTTTTAAACAGAAGTGCCATTTCTAAAGGAAAAAAGCAGAACTTCACCTCTCTTGAATACACATCCTCCATAAAGTTATTAACCGTAACACCAAGGCTGATTTTCTCATTCTTTCTACAGCACCTTAACCTGAAATATAACCTTCATGCAGAAGGATTTCAAAGGCTTTTACTACCACACCTCAAACATTTTCTCCCAAATACAGTTTCCTCCAGGGCTGACAATAAGGCCTCCCAACCAGCACACACAAACACCAGTTACCATAAAAGCAGCCAGGCTTAAAGGTGGACTTAGACATTCACCGTGCAACTCAGGCCAGATGGCTTGTGAATCACCAAGAACAAAAACTCAATCAAAAACTTTGTAGGATAAACTGTAACATCCAATAAAATGCATCTGAAGTCAGCTTACAAGAATATAGTCTCTAGGCAGAAGTACTGCTTCTCCAAACACCTAAGAGTCAAGAAGGACTTTGCATTGAGGTGGTTTTCCTGGAATTAAGAACGGAACCATTTGACACTGGGGGGATTGATAAGAATTTCAAAACCTGAAGGAGGCCCTTTCCCTTACCCCATGTTTCAGCCAGAAACAGCATACCTTCAAGTATTGTTTCTGCACTGAAAAGAAAACAAGGAGACACATCTGAACTACCATCAGGTGTCTGAAACCATTCAGGAGGAGATGGACTTGTCCAACATCCTGAAAACATCAAACACAATGTTTCCTCTTCGGTGGCCATTAAGACAAACAGTATTGCACGAAAAACCATTAGAGTCGCTTCGGAAATCCTATTTACCTTGCACTCATTTAATTTTAAAAGCTTACTATTTTATCATATTTTAATATCTATATATGTAAAGAAGCATTTGCAGACAACCAAGTAAAATGAGTCCAAGCTAATTTACTCTAGGCAGACTCAGTCAGCCAAGATAACATAAGATATAGTCACTAAATAACACATCACACAAGCAATCTGGCCATAATGCTTTGCCTAAAATGCTTTAGCAATTTATAAAACATAGTATTGAACCATCTATAGTTAAGTACAAAAAGTTTATCATGGTCTTTAAACAATAAAGTAGTGAGGCAAGCCCAATGAACATCTGCTAAGATCAAATGGAGTACGAAAATGGGAAGTTTCATCTTAAAGGTATTCAAAAACATATGAGCATCTATGTTCCTCTTTGGAAGAAATTTCCTCCTGTCACTAAAAGAAAAAAAAATTAATAGAGAGAACTGTGTTCTTTCTTCCTTTTAGAAGCCTGAGATGGAATTAAAACTTCCTCTAAAATAATCAGGTGACAGACAAAGAAACTTTTTATTGCTCTGTTATCAAAACAAAGCAAACACTAATTAACCTTTCAGCTAGCTCCATTTATTTTCAAAAGGCATCTTCTACACTATCTTCAAGTTTTAGCCCCATCTGTAATAAT
>VYZW01023779.1:5744-16331 GCA_013401315.1 Balaeniceps rex
CCTAGCCTAGCCACAGTTATGTTACATAGTGTTTGGCCTTCTATGAACCTTGAAAGGTACCCTTCTAGGGCTAAAACATAACTACTTTCTGTGATTTTTTTTTTCACAATACAAAGCATCTTAAAAAAACCTGGGTATTGCGCCAGGGTCTCATCAGAATGATGTTTTCATACATGAAATGAATGATGTTTTCATACATGTTTTCATACATTGCTTCCTCTAGGGTACAGCATGAGGAATCTTTTTGGAAATGCAAAGCTGGGATGATGTTGGAAGACTGTTGAGGCTGGAGGGAACAAAACCAGGTGCCATGGTGTCTATACTGCCTGTTGGAATTGACCCCTGCATGGGCTATGCCTCCAGCCAGGCTTAGGCACCACTTCCCAAAGAACTGGCATAAGCCAAAGCAGCCTAGAAGCATGCTAGCAATTAAACAGTGTGGATGATCATGAGGCCAGTGTTCAAGATTGTTCCTTGCCCTTGTTTTATTTAGCAGTATGGAAAGAGCTGAAATATCCACACACCCTAGGATCAGGTTGCCAGGGGAACTGCAAACATTGGGCTTAATTGATTGGGACACTTGACAGCACATTGCTTTAATGTTGTTATGCAATATTGTTTTTCACTAAATCTAGGGGTCAGTCTTCATATGTGGGCGTGGGTTAAGATGACGAGCTTGAGAGGCACATTGTAGCCATAAAAATCCAGGGGTTTGGCAAAGTCTGAATAGACTTCCCTATCACTCCTTTGCTCAGACAGATGCCTTGCTCTTCTCAAGCAAGGTCACCATATCTCTCTTACTCCCTCAATTCAGGAGCCAGCCTGTCTTTGGTGAAGCTTTACTGCTGTTTGTGTTACTTCTTTCAAATGGAAAAGCTCTTTTTAAAGCAGTCAGGAGGAAAAAAAAGAAGATCTTGGCTTACTGCCGTATGCCTTGTTTATGGAGGCTAATATGATGTAGAGCATGGGAACCGTGGGACAAAGAGCTGTGATCTTGCACTTGTCAAGTCTTGCCCTTGGTGTTCTGTGCTGACCCTGCAGGATCACCAGTGTGGTCTTTTTTCAGCTGCTCAACACACGAGGTACTTCTGCACCCCATATGGTCTTTTTCCCTCCTTTTTCACTATCTGTGTCCTAAGGGGTAACTGAATGCAAGAGCATAAAAGGATTCTGACCTCAACTGATGCTTAAAAGCTGTGCACACTCCGAGGGATTGCGTGCATGCCTTTCTGCCTACATGAGTCAAGCTGGCCTTTTCTTCCTGCTTCTGGTCATATTTTCAGCATTCCTGTCTAACTAAATTTAATTAAAAAATCTCTTTAGCTGAGATCACATGATACTGCTGTACTTTTCTGTGATTATAAGTTTCTGATCCTCTCCATACCTAACCTTTTATCCTGGTTTGGGGCAGAGGGAATGGCTCAAATAGTTAATATGGCCTGAAGCACTTTTTCTCAGGCACATCCCTTCGAACCCTATGCCTCCAAATGAATTACAAAGTCAAATAAATAAATAAAAAAAACCAAAAAACACCACCAACCAAAAAACAAGCTTGACTAGAAATGAACTTTCCCAACTCACTTTTACGATTTAAAACATGAACTAAAGCTACTTTTGTGGAACACACGAAAAAATGCTGTGCTTCTGTGCTATTTATGACTAGTATGACCAATTTCAACGGAAGTACCTCTTTTTAGGAGGTGAATGAGACAGTTTTAACAGATGGATGGAGAAGAAGGTGATTGCTCATGCTTCTCAATCTTTACAATAGAAGGAAGAATGGGAACATTTGGTATATATGCCCTTCCATGCCCACATACTAGCAATGCAGCATGGGAAGGCTGGCACTGCATATCTTTTCCAGTGTTTTTAATGAACTTTAACCTACCTGGCATACTCCAAAGCACAAGCAGGAACTTTGAACTGAAGAATGGCAGAGGGAGAAACCATCAACTAAAGCTTGATCCTCCCTCTGGATGCATCAGTAACAAAACTTCAAAATCTCTGACAAGACCCACAATTTAGCTGCAGGATTTAATACTGGAAGATTGATGTGTTTACTGTAATGGCAGTAAATTGACCATCCAGAAAGAGCTATATATCTTTGCAGCGCAGGAAGTGTCTGTGTCTGAGGGAGATAGAGGCAAGTTATATCTAAAGGCAGATAATCAAAACAAAATGATCACACTAAAACCATATGAAATAATTAGAGAAATAGATTGAGAAGGAAGTATAGAGGCTACTTTGAGCCTCGCCCTTTTTGTTTATATTGACCTGAAATTACGGTCTAATTTTAGGAAATTACATGATCTTCTTGAGCCAAGAGAAGACTCTGAGAGAACAATTTTTCTTGCTACAGACTTTTACTGAATGGAAAATCTCTGGCAATGACAAGTAATGTGGTTTAAAGAAAAAAAAAAAAGGCAAGAGAGTATTTCAGAAGCCTCTGCTATAAATTGCCTTTAATCCAAACTAGAAATCTTGACAAATGAAAGAGTAAAAATTCACACTAATCGCTGAGATTCTTTTCCTTCTGCATCTGTAGACATCATGCAAGGTGAGATAGTTGCTGACCTCTACATGCAATTATTGACATGTTATTTACAGATTTGTACATACGTTGCAGACAGCGGCATTTCTGAAGAAATTCAGAAAACTTAGATAGCCAGATGGAAAAAAAAAATCTTTTCTAATCCCCCTCTTCCTCTTTCCTCTAGATTATGTGCAATATAGAAGCCTAGAGGAAGAGAATGGTGCATGAAGTACATGGTACTCAGTACTCTTCTAAGGCATCTGCTATGTACATTCCTTGCTGTGTGATATTTTCAAAGCTGCTATGCAGAAAGCTGCTTGCCAAAGGGAGAATACCAGAAAGTGAAATATTTCTGCCTCTTGTGCAATCACAAGGAAGTGACCTTGGGCAGAACCTCGGAATGAACTTTCTGTGGGCAGCACATGTGTGTGGTCATAGCAAGCCACTGTGGATGCAGAAGTTATGCCTTACCTGCTGGGCCAGCCCTTCTATTATTTCATTTCTATATCTCCTTTTCTCACTTGTCTAGTGCTTTAGTTGTTTGGAAATTGTGTCTTTGGACACTAGTCTTCCTCCATTTCTCTCGTCTACACTATTCTCCCTCTACCTTCCTCTCAGAAATTTTTTTTAACTTTTATAGGTACTGTTCAGTGTCTTTGGCAGCTATGTTATAACTGATATAACTTTATCAGCATTATAGAAGAAGATTCCTTTTCTGCTGTTCAGGTTGAGTTCTGTATGGTATGTACAGGATTTTACAACACAGTTTTCAGTCTCTAATAATGAAGAAAGGGTCTAGGTTTTTCTACAGTGCCTTCACCTTTTTGTTCATGTCTTTTCAGTCATTTTTATGCAGTAAGGTGAGGAAGGAGGTAGAGGGTCTGTTGTAAAGGTATGCTCTGAAAGACAAGTAATTTCATTCTCTGTATTGTGTCTGTCAATTATTTTCTCACGTTTCTACAAGAATATTTCAGCAAAACCAAGATGATGGGACTGTAATAATTATCATCACCCTATCTGGAAATAGGCTTCCCAGAGACTCAACTGGCAGTTTGACAGTCCTCTGCCATAGTTACTACACCCTGCTGATAAAACTGCTGTTGCCACAAATTGATCCTGACAAAAACAAGTTCAGGTCTATTCTGAATTTCAGACTTGACCTTGGTGGGTTTATGAGTTTAACCACCATACTGGGCACAAAGTATGTAGCACAAAAACCATATAGCTAAAAAAATATCCCAACCTTTCTCTTTTACTGTTTATTCGCTCCATTTCATGATTATTTTAAACTGTTCTGTGGTATGGCTAAAAGCCAAATTCAACATTTTTTAAAGCATATGAGCGTTACCCACTACTGATTATAAAATTTATTTACCTGGGCACAGAATCTCTGTCCTCAACCAATTTGTGATTGAGATATCCTAGCCCCTACCAATGGTAGTCCAGGGAACAGTGTCATAAGGCAGAGGTTGGAATGATGAGGGGGAAAGCTGAGGAAAAAGCAACAGAGAAGTTGGGTTCACTATAAAATCCTGCCAAAACAGAGGGATCTTTTGTTGTATACATACACTGTAAATACAGTAAACGTGTAAATACACTCTATAAATACATTTGTGAGCATAGGGCTGCACTGGGTTCCTTGTATGAAAACCGTCAGTCTTGATAAATTTTTCAGCATATCTGTAAGCTTTACTCAACTTCTGGACTTGAGGAGAATGATAACGGAAGACACCTCCAAAAAGCCACTTTTGGTGGTGCCAACCTATTATTGGAATTACATGTTTTTAATTATGTAGATTCAAAATAGTATTGCAGAGGAACAAGCAACTGGGAAAGCTACTTGGAATGCCCATATCTGGGAGACCTCACTGCTACCTAAATTTTGTAGCCATAAAGTTATTCAGTATGCAGATGGAAGGGTCCATGTCTTTTTGACTCTTTCTGAAGCTCCCACAATTCTAACACTAGGTCTGAAGTACAGACTATCACCTCCCACTGGCTTAGGCCAGTACGGTCTATCATCTTGTTTTAGGACTCGTTCCTGAGAAACAGGAAACATTGGCTTGAATTCTTCAAGTGATAGAACTAAACCCAGGCCTCCCACATTCTTGTTAGTCTTATTTTATGCATGAATTCTGGGAACACATTGAACATTTCAAAAGAAAGGGGCACATACCTCTGTATTTTGTGAGATCTGGACTGCTAAGCTTGTGTTGATAAGTGTATTGCATTGGTCAGAACGCAGAATTGGGTTTAAATACTAGTGAAGCACTGATCTGCAGAGCTTCGAGTCTGGAAAACCTGAAAGAGTAATCAGTTTAGAGGTCCTCAGGATTATGTGGCAGCTGAGAAGTTCTCAACAGTACAATTTTGAACATAGGCACTTAAATTTCATTCCATTAGCTGTTGTCTGTTATATAAAATTTGTTTACTAATTCAGTCCTGATGCCAGGGCTGTGCTCACATACATATCTGGGACTTTTAGTTCACATAAAATGCCTACTGAAGAGCCATCAGTTGTCTCCCCCCAGCCCCCAGCGTCCAGGCAGGAGAGCAGTGGGAGAGCTGGGGGCGCAGAGGCGGTACCCACCAGCAGATGCATGAACAGAGTCTTCTTCCTGGGGGCACTGTGAGAAGAAATGCTGTAGCGATGGGAAAGAGGGTACAATTTCTAGCTAGAGACAGGAAATGAATGTGTTACATCAAACAGGAGAGAATATGAGCATTAACACAGGCAGAATACAGAAAAAAAAAAGCAAGCACTGATGGAAAAGTGTCCAGGAGAAAGTGAGAAGCAGAGATTAACAAGAGAGAAGTGGAAAGGGAGGGTGTGTGTTCTCAGTGGAGATACAGGTGGCTCAATGGACCTGTAGCTGATATAAGCAGGAGAAAAAGAAGGGAGACCAACATTTCTAGTGAACTGAAAAGTGAAGTAATAGTGCATGGAATAGGGACCCCAAACCTCGGGGAGCTTTCAGAAGAAACTGGACTTCAGGAAGAGTCTCTCCAACTGCTCAGAGGGTGTTTCCAAGTCATCTGAGGATTTAGCATTTGTCACTTCCCTTAGCACTGCTGGAAATATCCCAAGTTTAACATCATGATGTCAAAAGGAAAATCCCTTTACTTTGCAAAACCAATACCCTGTCCATCTCTCAGCAACAAGTATTAATGAACAATTCTGGAGCATCTATGCTGTGGCAATATGACAGCATTCTCATTTATAGACCTTCTGCTTTCAAACAAGATCCATCTGAATGACCTCTGTTTTGTCAATTCTCAAGGTGTGCTGTCTGGTGTGTATATTGCCTAGGCAGCAGCAGAAGGCAAAATGCAGAGTCGGGGCAGGTGGTGAGCCAAGCTCGTTGTGGGTAGGTTTGTGTGCAAGAACATCTGTGAGTTCTGAGGGCTAGTCTGCAGCATTTCGGTTTGTTGATTTATAGCTGAGGAGGCGCTTAGGGCTCTGGAGCAGCTTTTTAATGTTTAGTCCAACAAAAAAAAAATTAAACAGAAAAAAAGAAAGAAAGGAACCCCACATAATTAGGGTAATTCTGTTGCATGCAGAAATAAAAGTGTTTGATGGCAAAGCTGAGATTAAAATCATTATGGTTGGATACATCCAGGCTAAGTGGGAATCTTGCCTTAGTGTCCACATTAATCAGTTACTTTGATCACTGCTGTTTCTCACAAGTTCAGTCTGTGGATAAAGAAGGTGTGAGAGTACATCATTGCAATTTTGTTACAACCTTAAAGAAGAATGACATAGTGAAGCCTTAAATACCTGAGGTTTTCAGGCCAATGCTATTCCTTGAGAAGTACAGAGTCACAGTCAGTTTAGGTTTCCTTTTAAACAATGGCTTATGTCACAGGACAAAGGATTTGTCATTTGCTGTGGGAAAGCTAAAAATAACAGTTTGCTAAGACTCAGGTCAGAAAAGGACTTTATTCTGTTAACCATCCTGACTGTTTCTTCCTCTCTTCTCCCTTGCGAGGGATGAAATCATGGGCTATATGCCTGAAAAGGGTCATGGAAAAGCAGAAATATCTGGTGATTTTTTTTAAAGAATGTTTCCTTGTATATCTGTTTGCATAAGAGCATGAGGGAGAAGTTTATATTATTATACCTGTATTTAGCCTAGGCATATTTGTGATGCTCTTCATATTATTATATATCTCATTCCATAAATTAAAAACTACCTCAAAAAAGTGGTTTCATCATCCAATCTTCCTTTCAGCTAGTTTCTTACAGATAAAAGGTCTTCTGGTTCATTCTTTCTGTATCAGGGATCTTTCTGTGCTAATGCTTTGTTTAAACAGATGCTAAATAAAATTACAAGCACATTGTATGTCTACAAACCAGTCCTGCCAAGTCATAAACACTGATAATTCCCACTAAAGTGAGAGGATACCTGAGGAGACTTTGAAGATACCCGTCAGATCCTCAAGAGCTTGCCCATGTCCTTGGGCATCCTTCACAACCTCCACTCATGCAGATAAATTTAACTGAGGTTACCCTAATGGTGTACTTAACATTATAGCTTGAGCTGTGGTCTCCTTTTTATCAATATTGGTGTACAGTTCTCTTTGATCTGCACTTATGCATCGCCTTCCATCTCAAGACCTCAGATGGCTTTTCAAATGTTAATGAGTTCTACCCATTCTACCCTTGGGAAACTGAGGTGATGAGAAATTGCAGAAGATACTTAGGTTCACAAATACAACCTACAACTAAGTAGAGAACAGCTCAGTGAGATCACTTGTTCCCCTACCGTACAGGTAGTACAGGTATCTGTTGCATAGTCTGCACTTAGAACATCCTTTGCCATCAAAATGCAACAGAGATGTCTGGTGCTGATGGGAGGGGAAATTTTTCTCTCTGTGATGCTTTCTCTGCAATATGGAGCCCATAATTACTGCAGAGGGGGGTAGGCAATCTTTCAAGAGTGATGAGCCAGACCATAGTTTTCATTCTCAAATGAGTGGTTCAGTATGACAGCTGAAACCCAGCAGGGCCTGGAAGGGGATGATGCTCCCAGAGGCAAGATGAGACCAGCCAGCTGTGTGAGGTAAGAGAGTCAACTTCCAGACACTTTGAAATTCAGGAAAGCTGGAAGTACCTGCCTCACATTGATACTGATTTGGAGGTGCCTTGGCTCCCAGGGACCAGATCTGCTCAAGAACTTGCTTGAGCTCTGGTGCCCACACTGTAGGTATCCAACCCTGGTATGGATAGTTTGAAAAGTGGCCTTCAGCTGTGGAAGTACTGGGTGCACATTTGCTTGAACAAAAACCCGGTAACTAGAATGCCTTCTTCACGCTTCATCTCGATAGCTTTAGGAAAGAATAAGTAAAGAGCATGCTTATTATTTGGTAAAGTGTTCTGAAGTAAAATACCTACTTTTCAGCCTTTGCTGTTAGAGTTTCAGTGTTGTCCTTTAGATGTGTGATATCTAAAGAGTGCTTACACTGCAAAATAGGTGATGAATGAATATGAAACATTTGGTTTATGTAGATTTCTATGTGGGAGAAAAGCATCTTAATTTACAGTTTCACTCGGTTGAATCATTGGCGGTAGCTGCTTTTATATACATGAGAAGGAATTGGGCGGTTCTTTTATCGTTGGCTTTAGGTCGAAGTGGCAAAATCAAACTCATGTAAATTACTTTCACATAATTGTCTGGCTTAACTTCAACAGGCATTAAAAAGTTACTTAAAGTTCACAGACTACAGTCTCAAGTAGCTGTTAACTTTTTAAAAAAAATCCATTTTTACATTTAAAATCTCTGAATGAGAGGAAAAGAGTGTGTGACTGAATCTTCTGCAAACAAATAAATCTCCCAGTTATTATTTTAAGCAATCCTAATAAGCTGAAAATTGAACTAATAGTTCTATATTTTTCCTTAGGAAAAAGTCATAAAAGGAAAAAATAACTAATTTTGGAACTTACTGCCACAATAGTCTCTGCTGTAATTATTATTTACATCTCCCATCATAACAGAGCATTGTAATGAAACCATACCATGTAATATAACAAAGTCTGGCTTATCTGTCCTTTTTTCCAGTACAAGAAAGGAATAGTTGTAGTAAATAAGATGACAGCATCCTTGAAAAATAATAAGAATAATAATATTGCTACTCTCACCTGTGAATCTTAAATCAATTACTTTTACTTTAGAGCAGGACTAAATGAAGTACAGCAGTACAGTTTCAAGTTTTAGACAGTCCACTGATTTTAAATGCTTTTATTTTAAGGTATCAAACCTGATCCACGTTTTAGGAAACCTGAAAATGAAGGCACTCCAAATCAGCGTACACTTTTCAAATTTTTGGTCTATGTCATTTGCAACAGTACCTTAGTTTTGCAATGTGTCATTTTTGTCTGATGATTACTGAGTAGGAGAGATTCAAAGACAGACAGAATATCTAAGAACTACAGAATTAGATAGTACTTTATTTGGTTATGTCAGGTACCAATGCAGATGTGCAATGGGAAAACAGTCACATATGATAAGCAATACATTTTAAAAGTTTTGAAATTTGAAAATGCTTGTGTCTAGACAGTTTAGAAGTGCTAATTCACCAGTTCTTAGAAACACAGAGATGTTTTTTTTAATCAATATGTTTGAGTAATTGCTTAACATGCTGTAAAAATATATTTTTATGAATAAGTAAACAACAGAACAACAGAAACAAAACATATTTGAGATATATTGACAATGGTGTTTAAAATATCATAAAATTGGCCACACTGTGGTGTTTAAAATACATTGATTGTAAAATACAAGTGCATTAAAGTATGAGAAAATATTTGGAACCCAGTCCTTTGGCTTGCATTGAATGTTAGAGTTTGAAAGATTAAAGTTCTTGGCAAGCAACGTTGTCAGGGGAAAATAATCAAATTTCTTTCCTGCTTTTTAACTAGTTTATTGTAGGTTAATTTTGAAATCACAGGAAATCTACATGCATGAGAGTGCAAGATTCTCTCTCTTTTAATAGTACTGTAGTAATCTGAAACAGTAACTCTGAGAATGAGGTGAATGTATCTTATCTACCTAAATGCTAAATCTTACAACTTTTTAATTATAAAGCCCCTTTCCACACAAAAATGATGAAAGAAAAATCTGTTTCAGAATAAATTCAGAATTCTAGATTTGTCCCATGAACAGAAAATATATGACAAAGAACTGGTCCCATCTCCAATATACTGCTTCAGTCTATTATCTGAAATTTTGCATTCATCTTTCTTTGTTATTAAACAGGTGCTATGAACTCCAGGCCACAATACGAGAGGACTCTAGCCTTTTCTGACCTTAAATATGGTCCAATGACACAGCTATGCCTGTTAGGGAAGACTAGAGGTGCAAGAGATGGATATCTGAAGAAAACTCCCAACACTGAGCATGCAAAATAATAATAAAAAGCGTTCATTGGAGAGGGGAGGACTATGAGAAAAGAAATGTGCTACTAGAAATATTTCTCAAACGTAACCCTTAATAAAGCATTCTAAATCTAAAATCAAAATTTGATGTGGTCGGAAAGAAAAACATTTAAAAATTTGATCATTTCACTTTTTTTCTTTAACCCAATGATTTGCAAACTAAGGAGAGGACAAGGGTAATGGCTTTGCCACAGAAGCTTTCCCAGTGTAAGGAGGCCTTCTGGTGGTCAAACCAGTGAACATTTCTTCTGGAGATAAACATTACTTATCCAAATGTGTGTGAAATTCTACTCAAATTTACATGCATAGAAGTTAAAATTCACCTGTTGCATAGAAGGCTACTTTAAGCATTTAAGCAGTGATTGTTTATGCCTTGACCTTTTGCTGTTACTGCATAAATTTTGTCCTTCTTTGGTCAGTATATGAGGAACTAAGGAATTTAGCATAAGTATTGACAAAACTTTGCTTAAGTGAGACCATATGATATGCTGATATGAATCATTGACCCTCTGCATTTTATTTGAACATTTAAAAGTTAAAAGAATTGTAATTAAGCACTTTGCAACAAAAATCATTCTTAATAACATATTTAACCTGAATATTGATTATCTGAACAGTC
>VYZW01023779.1:23634-42385 GCA_013401315.1 Balaeniceps rex
TTATTGTACGGATGAGATACTTCTCTTCATAATCATTCGTGTATGAGTAAAGAGACTCCATTCAGGCGTGTTTTTGTTAGAGAGTTTGATTTGACAATGTCTGTGTAAGTAAAATAATGTAACTTGCAATTACACCAAAGAGAAGCTTGTATTTTGTTAATCTGACTAGTTAACTATGAACAAGTAGTTCAGTTTTTGAACAGGACACTTCCACAAAGAAATAATGAAAAAATGATACTATATTAATGCTGTTACTTGAACTTGACATGTAAAATCATATGAAATTACAATCCGATCATTCATGCAGATGAGTCAAACTGTTATTTTCAGTTTCTTAACAGTTTTTAAGATGGCTTATACCATCTTAACTTGTAATTCTCTTCATGTAATTGCCTTTCCCTACCTGAAAGAATCTTGGTTTTAGTACATTAAGACAGTTACATTTCCAAGAAACTTGATTTTCCTTAGCCTGATGTCCAGCCAGAAGCCAGAAATATAGCTGGGTTCATGTCCAGAAATGAATCTGTATAGGTTGTTATCAGTTACACCTATCAGTTAGTAGGTCATAAGGACTCTTCAGGGAATAAACAGGCAGTACTTACTTTTTGGAGCCATATTTAGAGAGTCCATTTTCTCCTCTGGAGTTTAATTTCTCTTTTGACCTTTACTATCCAAACCCATTTGGTTTCTGGACTTATTTAAAAATGTTTCTTCTTCAAGTAATTGAACATCCTTACATTGTCTTACTTCAACTAGGGAAAAAATTCCTATTCCATATTGCTGCTGCCACATCTCACACAAGAGACAGCTGCAGGTCATTTGCAAATTGTCGTCTTAGTGCAGCTATGTGGGGCTTCTCTGTAGAAAATGAACACTAAAGGCTTGGGTGTGTATCTCATCCAAACAAGATCCATCATATATACATGGAAAGTTTTTCCATATTAAAAAAAAAGAGAACTCTCTTGATCTGTGAAATTAGACTACCTAATTATTAATACAAATCGATACAGGAAGAATCCAATTCTGCCTGTTCTTCTCCTGTCTTCTCCCAGTGCAGAATGTGTGTATTTTTGGCATCCAGAATTATGTGCCAGAAATTCTGTATTCTTGACAGTTCTGATACACTTTTAGTAACATACAAATGATGAGAGGAAACGGGCATGTGCTACCAATGCTGTCACATGCAGGACTGCTAAAGAGCTGGCATTCGCAGTGTTATTCCTTGTATGGCTCTAAACCTGTCCTTGCTTTTATGAATACCCAAAGTCAGCTGTCTGACCACTTTGCGAGAGGGCACTAGGCCATCTGAACAGGTGGCCATAGGCATTGACACTGAAAGATGCTCCTCACGTGTGCTTGCCAAGGGCACAATTTCCTGCTGGACCATACTGAGTTCATGCACAGTTAGAGGGATGTGCACTCATTAATCCAGCTCTGAGCTGTATTAACTTTAAAAATAGCTTTTGTGACAGCATGGGGAGAGTTTCTGACCCATTTAAATTTAGCAGAACAGCATATAAGCAACAGAGATTTCTGGTAAGCCTTCAGTGTTCAGCAGAACGGATCAGAGGAGTGCAGACTAATTTAGTCCAGCTAGCACAGAGACAGTCACTAGTGCTGCAGAACGGAGGGGAGAAAGATCAGCAAGATTTGAAAGCAGCCTTGATATCCCAGCAGACAAAGGTCGT
This sequence comes from Balaeniceps rex, assembly GCA_013401315.1. Classification (NCBI taxonomy): domain Eukaryota; kingdom Metazoa; phylum Chordata; class Aves; order Pelecaniformes; family Balaenicipitidae; genus Balaeniceps; species Balaeniceps rex. The sequence continues at coordinate 25,323 of VYZW01023779.1, forward strand.
CTCTGAATGAGTTTATGCCTCTCAGCAAGGAACAGTGTATTATTGACATAAAACCCCATCCTGTAAATCTAAATATAGTTTAGATGGTAAAGGAGTAAAAAAGTGCTAAATACCAAGAATGTATTTCAGAAAAAGTGCATTCACACTAATACAGCAGTTTTCATTCACTAAGAGGAGCAGTTTCATACACATTAACATATCACATCATAAAAGGTTCAGGTGGGTAAATTCATATCTTACTTCTTCATATATTGCTGTAATCTAGCCCTGAGCAGTAAAGTAAATCAATGTAGCTTCATTAAAGGAAACAGAAGCAGATGAGTTTATGTCCTCAGCAGCAGCAGGAGCAGGATTGTCTGTATTGCAGTCTGTATTGCAGCAATTTCGGTGCCAGTCCTCGCCTATATCCTTAGTCTCAAATATGCCAGGAGGGACTGAGAGGAGTCTGTGAAGGTCATTTCAAATTATGTTATGATGTGTAAAGCACACTCAGTCTTTTTTGCTATATTCAGTAGGCCCAGTTGCATCAGGGGGGACCCATCCCACACTAAGTGGAGCAGCTCCAGAGAGACCACTGTTTCAGAGACGCAGCTGTGCCAAAGATTTCCAAAAATATTAATGTAGTTGCTTGAATGAAAAGTCACTGGTATCAGAGAAGCCACATCTACTTTGAAAATGTTTTTTCTTTTGAAATCATGGTTCTCTAGATCTGCTGCAGGCACATGTACCGCTGACCTAGTCCCTACACATTCTTAATACAGTATGTGGCATTTCACAGATGTTTCCCACCAAAGGCATCTTGACATTTCAGAACTTGTTATAATAATAGTAAGTGTCTGTGAGCTAATAACTTCTCAGTTTCACTTAGCTCTTTTGCAAGACCTATTCTTGGCTGAAGCTATTCTAAACTCAAGCCACTAGAAGGCAAACAAGCAACGTCTGGTTTTCCAGGGTAGGGGATGAAATTGCTGCAGGAGAGGTGTGTGAGTATTCATTCCTGCTAGCATTGCTCCCATGTGTTCTCTGCTCTCCCTCTGTCTCTCTGCACATGGGGCTTGCTAACATTCAGTTACAGAAAAACTTCTAAAAAATGAACGCTGTATTTTAAAGTGCGTGTATTTTCAGTTAAAGAGTTCTATTTCATATAAGAACAGGTAATGCTTAACAGCCCAGTGTAAACAGTTTAACAGGGTCCAACTCAGCTCTATACAGGAGTCCTAACGAAGAGACTGTTGATGAGAGTTAAATATTCTTTGCAACTGGGACCATGTACGCTTGCACTTATCTTGCGTCAGTAATTCTGGAAGTAACAGCAGAAAATACGCCAATGTTAAGATTATAAGGGATTTTTGTGGCCAGGCCTCCAATATGGGATATAGGAAATGTCTCATTTCAGTAGCTGATTTCAACAGCTGTAGTTAAAACAGAGAAATATCTTTTATAAATAGGCCTGATTGTGATTTAAGAATGTGAGAAATGAGAATCCACTCTGAAGTCTAAAAATTGTTCCACTGCTTAACTACCTTCACTTTTTAAAATTGCATCTTATTTCTAGACTGGATTTCTCTAACCTTACCTTCCATTAGAGGCTGTTACACATTTGTGGGACAGATCGAAGAGCTGTCTCTTCTAATGTTTCTCTTCTAGGTATTTATAGGCTATGTTCCTGTACCTCCCTCTTTTCTTTCAGTAAGTTAAATGGACTGAGCTTCTTGAGCCTTCTATTATACGAATATTTTCTAATTCTTTATCATTCTCATTCCTCTTTACAAAATTTTTGTCATCCTTCTGGAACGCAGATACTGGAACAAGAGCAATTGTAGGAGTGCCATCACTGGGGAGGGAAGGATGGAAGAAGAGGGTGACCATGTGTGTATTTTCTTTTTTCTTTATCCCTGAGTTTGTGCATATCCTTCATCATGTAAGTCCTTCTGATCACATTTTTTCACTATGAGCTGAGCCTTCACTGATTTCCTGGTATGATCCCAATTCTTTTCCTAAGTCAGAAAGGTGGAGTTTCCAAAACTTGAAGTGTGTTTGGTAGAGTTAACTCTTACTTTAAGTGCAAGCTGAGCATTCACAGCAACTCTCCATTCATCTTCATCTCTGGGCAGAGCTAAATCTGGGCAGAAATGGTAATGATCAATGTTAAGGAGAAAGTCAGTGATGTAAGCCTGCAGAGGAAAGGCAGTGAGAAAACTCCTGTTATTGTTGTATATTAAATGAAAATATAGCCAGTGGTCTGTATTTGGAAAGTCATGACTTCTTGTTGGCCTCAGTAACCTACTGTTTGACTGCTGCCAAGTTAACAAGAAATTCAGATTACTCAGTGCCCACTAGTCCAACACCTCCATTACATACCATCTCAGCATTCTTTGTATGGCTGAAAATTTTTAGTGATGATTTTATGTTTTCCAAATCAATAAGAAAAATGTAAATGGAAGACAGCTAAAATTCTTGTATGTAGTTATACTTCGAGATTACCTGATACCCAATTTAAACCAAAGACTGTGTGCAATAGTCATTTTGTATGGTTCTACTGTTTAAATCAAAACAGAGTGTAATAACAGGTACTGACCAAGGTATTCCTTTATTACCCAAACTATCAAGTTGCATATGTTTTAGTGCAATGCAAAAGGCTCATTTCAAATAGGAGAAACCTGTCAAACCTGTCAACAGTGGAAAAATTCTCCAATAGAGTTCTGACAGACTGGTGTGAAGTAGCCTCTGATGGCACATACCGCAGATAAGATTACACATTCTTGTGAAAATGAATGAAAAGAATAGCATGTTTTAATGTGCATTACATACATGCACCTTTTTGTAAGCTTACTTCTGAATAGGCATGGTTTTTGATAGTGTCCTGGTTTCAGCTGGATAGAGTTAATTGTCTTCCTAGCAGCTGGTATTGTGCTGTGTTTTGGATTTAGGATGAGAAGAATGCTGATAACACACTGATGTTTTAGTTGTTGCTAGGTAGTGTTTATCCTAGTCAAGGACTTTTTAGCTTCCCATGCTCTGCCAGGTGCACAAGAAACTGGGAGGGGGCACAGCCAAGACAGCTGGCCCAAACTGACCAAAGGGCTATTCCATACCATATGACGTCATGCTGGGGAGGAGTTGGCTGGGGGGCAGCGATTGCTGCTTGGGGACTGGCTGGGCATCGTTCAGCAGGTGGTGAGCAATTGCATTGTGCATCACTTGTTTTGTATACTCTTTTATCATCATCATCATCATCATCAGTTTGTTTTTTTTTTTTTTCCTCTTCCTCTGCTGTCCTATAAAACTGCCTTTATCTCAACCCATGGCTTTTACTTTTTTTCCAGTTCTCTCCCCCATCCTACCGGAGAGAGGAGGGTGAGCGAGCGGCTGTATGGTGCTTAGTTGCTGACTGGGGTTAAACCATGACAGTTGCCTACAAAAATAATTATTGGGATATTTCTGAAGGATACTGCTTTTTACACCTGTTACAGAAACCTCATTTTCAGTTTCCTTGCTACTGACAAATGATTTGTCCAGACTTCTCCTGGTTAGGTGAAACTTTAGAAACGATGTTAGGTGCTGTATATGCCCTATCACAGCCATGACTAAGTCTGCCAAGACAGTACTCAGCACAGTGTGAACTGAATGGGGACAGTTTGAGTGGTATCGTACTGTGACTTCCAAAAGTACAGTCCATACAGCAGGTCTGACAGTGTGTGATCCCAGGGATAAAGTGTTGTGACTAGTTCCAAGGCACACAAACTGCGTCGCAGAAGAGTGATTACATGGACCAGTTATGTTTTGCCCTGCTGTGGCACTGAACACCTGAAAGCTGAGATACCTTGGTGACTAGCAGTTGGCTAGGCAGTGCATCAGCTCAGGACCTTGTGGGTAATAGATCCACCATGGGATTAATTAACAAGCTTGTGATTCAATACATACCACCGGTTATGCTTTGGATCTAACGTTTGTATTGGCACTAGGGAAAAACGGTTATGGACAAATTAACTCTGTCTTGAGTTGAAAACAGGGTAATGGGCCTGATTCTTTATACACAGGTTGGCCATCCCTGGTGAGGAGATGGGTTTGATGGTCTGTAAGAAAAGTGTGAATTTGAGTTCCAAACTATCCAGAAACACTTGGTTGGGCCGTTCAGAAGCACGATACCCCTCTGGGATAAACTGCTTTATTCTTGATCATGTTTAGGAGACTCTGCTGAATAATAACAATTGTAATGTTGGCTTGGATGTGTTGACCTGAGGAAATCTGCAAGGCATTTTGTATAGAGAAGTTATATCTTTTATCAGAGCAAAAGAGAGCTGGAAAAAACAGACAAGCTTTTGGTTAGAAGGGGTTTTGAGCTGAAAGTTTGCTCATTTTTTCCCACTGTATCAATGAGTTGGTCTAATAAAAGATATTACTCTTCCCACAATATTCTAATCTGCAGCTATGACATAGGTCCTCATAGAAAATTTTTAAAAGTCAGTGGGAAAAGAGCATAAAAAGTCCTCAGAGAGCAGTAAGGAGAATCTTATATTGTGATCTTGTTATTTAAGCAGGAAAAAATGAGTGAGAAATAAGTAATAGATGTTCTCAAGTGAAAATTATGAAGTAGCAGGCCCATGGCTGGATGAATTTAATCTATCACTAAATGCAACAATCACGCTGAAATGCACTAATAAGAGAGTCAAATGTGCTAACTGAAGAGTCAAATGCATAAGCCAAAATTATGAGATATGGCCCCAGACTTAGAGACTCATAATCTCTTTTGAAGGGCTTCAGTAGGAACAAAACCCTCCAACTGAAGTGTTAATCTGAATTTGGCGTTTGATTGAGACTAAGAAACCTGTCAAAGCTCAATGAACTTGAGACCTGAGTTGTGGTGCAGGTTCGTAGCTGCACTGGGCACAGTGTTACCATCTAGATTTGTATTTAGGAACATTCCCCTGAAAAAGCTAACTTTTGGTACAAGATGGGCTATACATACAGCAGACACAGAGAGCAGAGTATCTTACGTTTCAGTAATGGTCTAATGGCTTGTTTTGTGAAAAGGGGGAGAGCTGCTCTCCTCTCATTTCTGTTCCTGCCACCCGTGCCCCTTTCTGCCTTTTTCCCCTCCTGATCTCAGGAGCCCAAGCATGTTCCTTCCTTCCACTGGCTTTAGCGTTCGGCCCTCTGTAAACCAATCCAACACATTACTGAGACAGAAAAATATCCCCTGTCTTTTTCTTTGTTAATTTTCTACCATATTGGTGAGTTAAAGCAGCTCACGGAAGGGACCAACGTGCTGTGCTCACACAGCATAAGCGCTGGAGCAGAGGAGGATAGGGGGAATGGGACAGGGAGGGGAACATGACTGCCCTTTTTTGCTACAGTAAGGTGTTGATTCATGTCATTTTATCTCACGAAATCTTAGCCCAAGAAGAATCATATGACAGTCATCCAAACTGCTCTGAGATCTAATGAAGACTTAATCCTTTTCTATTTCAAGCTCACCCATTCCATTTACTGAGAATTACAGCAGAATTGTAGTAGTAAGGTACAAGTTCATGACTAATTATCTGTGCAGAATGTGCTTATGAATGGGTTCTGCAGAAATCAGCACCCTGACTGTTAAATGATTTGCTATTCAGTAGGAAACACTGAGGACAAAGAGAAGTTTACAACACACCTTCTGCTTGACCCATGTGCCTGCTTTCTGAACTGGAAGGTTATTTCTTGTTCTTTCAGGGGTGCAGTCCTTTCTGAGTGAGATGTTGAAACCCTTGCTTTTCTAAACTGAGTAGGACGTTATGTTTTTCCTCTGGAGACCATAGGGGTTTTACCATTTACCATTTTACTGTTTACCAAAAATAATATGAGTGCTCATTTGTTAGAGCACTCATATTATTTTTTGGCACATGTGTTCATTTTCTTCTTCTGACTAATGTGATCTGAAGTCCTACCTCCCACATGTTTAAGCTCTTTAGATCTGAATACATACTGAACTGTATATGTCTGTATGTATACAAGTAATCACAGTCCTTTCTGCAGAAATTGTTCTGGATCGCACAGATGAACAGATGGTTCACTGGACCATACAGTATGAGCAAGAATCACCTGACACTGTAGTCTTTGGCTTCGGTACTTACCTACAAGAAAAAGGTCTGGGTGCCTGTCCTTGCCCCAGTGAACATTCAGGATACAAAACCATTCAAGTTTCATTTCCTACTGCATTTTCAACAAGCATTATACTTCCTACTGATGTAGGAACTGGAATCCAGGTCTTTTCTCCTTGTGAAAATCTAGCTGCTAAGCACAGTATGGATGTCAGGCACTGCATACCACTCTCAGAAGCAGAACTCCAGTGTCTGGGGAACTTCACTGATAAAAAGTAAGCTCCTTTTGAGACAGATAGATAACAGCTGAAAAAGGATTTTCAGTATGTCCATTTTGGGTTCCAAAACATAAAATCATCTCAGTTTTAAATGTAGATCTAGTCTCAAGGCATACATCAACTGCAGAGCTTTTCATACTATGTTGCACATTTTCTTCCAAAAATGGATTTCTCTTCCATTTCAGCACCAGCACTGCGAAAGACTGTTTACTTGGACTTCTCCAGCTTTATCTGAAACTCTACTTGCCAATGAGTAATTCAGAGGCATGGAGGTTTAGCAGAGAAACCAGTAGCACTGTTGGACTCTGCAGTCCCTTCAAGGATGAGGAAGTGAGTAGCATACACTGGAGAAGGAGTTTAGATGTGACAGACTGAAAGTTCCCATGACGGAAGAATGCCTGGCTGGATATGTTTCATGGTCCCAGTGAGGCATGGCATGGAGGTCTGGCTGGATGAGGCTCCTGAGAGTGAGTGTTAGCTGGGTTGTTCCACCCAGCAACAGTTTGTGCCATGCAAGGCCCAGGGACTTTGTTCTAACATCCATATTACTGTGCTGTATAGGGTTTGTGTGGCAAGGTTTTGGTAGTGGAGGGGCTACAGGGGTGGCTTCTGTAAGAAGCTGCTAGAAGCTTCTTCTATGTTCAATAGAGCCAATGCCAGCCCGTTCCAAGATGGACCCACCGCTGACCAAGGCTGAGCCAATCAGTGACGGAGGTAGCGCCTCTGTGATAACATATTTAAGAAGGCAGAAAAAAAAAAGAACCTGCACAACTGCAGCTGGAGAGAGGAGTGAGAGTATGTGAGAGGAACGACTCTGCAGACACCAAGGTCAGTGAAGAAAGAGGGGGAGGAGGTGCTCCAGGTGCCGGAGCAGAGATTCCCCTGCAGCCCATGGTGAAGACCATGGCAAGGCAGGCTGTCTCTCTGCAGCCCATGGAGNGGGGTGGCTTCTGTAAGAAGCTGCTAGAAGCTTCTTCTATGTTCAATAGAGCCAATGCCAGCCCGTTCCAAGATGGACCCACCGCTGACCAAGGCTGAGCCAATCAGTGACGGAGGTAGCGCCTCTGTGATAACATATTTAAGAAGGCAGAAAAAAAAAAGAACCTGCACAACTGCAGCTGGAGAGAGGAGTGAGAGTATGTGAGAGGAACGACTCTGCAGACACCAAGGTCAGTGAAGAAAGAGGGGGAGGAGGTGCTCCAGGTGCCGGAGCAGAGATTCCCCTGCAGCCCATGGTGAAGACCATGGCAAGGCAGGCTGTCTCTCTGCAGCCCATGGAGGTTAATGGTGGGGCAGATTTCACCTGTGACCCATGGAGGACCCCGTGCCACAGCAGGTGGACGCCCAAAGAAGGTTGCAACCCTGTGGGAAACCCGTGCTGGAGCACACTCCTGGCAGGACTTGTGACCCCATGGGGGACCCATGCTGGAGCAGTCTGCTTCTGAAGGACTGCACCCCATGGAAGGGTCTCATGCTGGAGCAGTTTGTGAAGAACTGCAGCCCATGGGAAGGATTCATGTTGGAGCAGCTCGTGGAGGACTGTCTCCCGTGGGAGGGACCCCACGCTGGAGCAGGGGAAGAGTGTGAGGAGTCCTCTCCTTGAGGAGGAAGGAGCGGCAGAGACAACGTGTGATGAATAGACCGCAACCCCCATTCCCTGTCCCCCTGCGCCACTCAGGGGAAGGAGGTAGACAAAATTGGGAGTGAAGTTGAGCCTGGGAAGAAGGGAGGGGTGGGGGGAAGGTGTTTTAAGATTTAAGTTTTGTTTCTCATTATTGTGCTCTGATTTGACTGGTAATAAATTAAACTGATTTTCCCCAAGTTGAGTCTGTTTTGCCCATGACGGTAACTGGTGAGTGATCTCTCCCTGTCCTTATCTCGACCCACGAGCTTTTCGTTGTATTTTTTGTCTCCCCTGTCCAGTTGAGAAGGGGAGTGATAGAGTGGCTTTGGTGGGCGCCTGGTGTCCAGCCAGGGTCAACCTGCCACACCTGCCTGCTCTGACCTTTACAGCCACTGTCAACATCTCTTACGCTTCTTCGTCTAGTTTCTTGTCAGAAAATGTAAGGAGCAGAAGGAGAGGAGGGAAAAGGAGATATTCTAGTGAGTATCACCAAAGTAAAATGACAAGGCAAGGAAAAAGCTGAATGTGAATATTTGCTTTGTTTGAGGGTCTGAGACAGCTTTTGAAGGCCCTGATACTGGGAACAATACTTCCTACATACTACCAAATTTCAGAGGTTTTGACTGGTTTATCTTCACAGAATGACAGAAGCTTTTAGGTTGGTAGGGACCCCTGGAGACCATCTAGTCCACCTCCACCTCACTCAAGCAAAGTCATCGAGAGCAAGTTGCCCAGGACCACATCCAGCCAGGTTTGTGTATGTCCAGGGATGGAGACTCCGTAGCCTCTCTTTGGCAACCTGGTTCAGCATTTGATCACCTGCAGAGTAAAAAAGTGTTTTCTTATGTTCAGGTAGAATTTCATGTGTCTTAATTGGTGCCCATTGCCTCTTGTCCTGTCAATGACACTACTGAGAAAAAGTATTCTTTCCCTCCCATCACATGGATGGGACATGGATGGGACATACACATGGATAAGAACTCCCCTGAGCCTTCTCCAGGCTGAACGATCCCAGCCCTCTCAGCCTCTTCTCATATGAAAGATGCTACCGTTTGCTTAAGTGTTTCCTAATCTGGTCCCCCTCCACTGAGGGTAAGTCTTCCTTGCTCCAGACTTTCCCTCTTTCATCATCCAAGAAAATACTGTCAAATATTCACAACTTAATTCATGCTGTAAAAGCTTTGTATGTACATGTATACATATGAGATAAATAGCATTCTGAAAGTTTATCACAGGAGATATTAGAAACAATTGCATGAAAGCTAAAGAATCAGCTAAAGAATCAGAATCTCTTTAGCCAAGAGCTAAAGAGAGAGTTGTTTTATGATTTTGTGGAACAGTCACACCACTATTGCACAAACATGCTCACATGGCACGTTGTCTTCTCGTGAGTGTGGTTAAGGAAAGCAGTCAGCAAAGAGTTTCAACCTTGGATTTTGAGAAACTCGAGTTACATATGCCCTCATACACTCTCTAGGAATAGCTGTGCTGAAGCTAATGAGACCACAGCAATTTCTAGAGCAGTTCATGTCAGGAACTCAGGTTGGCACAGTAAAATGATTCTGCACTCCATTTTGTTGTTCAAATTACACTGTTCTGTTGTCATATCATCAGGTTCTCCACCAACTAAACAGAACAACTAAAATAAATGAGTCTCTTCTAAAGCATTTAACCTATCCTTTACTTTGTAGCTATGGTATACATTTTAAGCACCTCAGTTGTGCCTGACCACTGTTCATGACAGCTTTTAATGAATGAAGACTGAGCAGCAAAGATTTCTAGCCAGTCAACAGTCAGCTTCATTCATGCTAATTGTAGAAAGAACTTGAAAACGACTTAGCAATTTGAGTAAATGGTGGGGAAGACACAACAGACAGGCTTTATAACTGTAATAAGGCAAACATCATTAAAAGCTTTATCTTGATCATACTTCCTGGTTTCGTCTGAGTTCTCCAAACAAACAGTCCGCACATTGCGTTACCGACACATCCATCCCAGCCCTCCAGCTATTCCTGTGCTGAGCAGGGAGCTGGCAGACACTGCTGGCTCCACCAGGGACAAATTGGTATTCCTTGGGGAAAAAAAGCAATGCGGTGTCAATCATTTACTGTTTGCAACCGAAACAGGAAAATATTAAATATTAAATTATTATTGCATTAAATAAGGCAGTAGAGTTATCTTCGAGACTTTTTTTTAAATAATAAAGATAAGTAATAGAGACCAGTGTGTCAAAACACACACAATAATACAACACTATTGAAAAAAAGAGTTTATATAAATAGTGCTAGTTGTTTGTCCCTTGCCATGGACATCCTTTAGTATAAGAAGATAGTCTCTCAAAAAATCTGAAGCCTGTTTGTAGATGTGCTATGGAAATGTTTTCCAGAATAATTTTTCACCTGCTTTTTTCTAAACTGTTGAAAACTTCAGACTTAAATCATGCTTGTTAATCAAATCGCATGCTCGTCATGAGACTATAGCATTGCTGGCTGCTTCTGAATATATGGAAGCAAAATCTGAGGTGTTTGGCTGAAAAGCAGTTTCTAAATTACCTCATTAAAGAATTTCCTGAATTTATTTTAAAGCTAACACAGAGAATAAATCAACACTGAATCCAACTAAAGACAATTACTGAATTTTTACAGGTTACTTTTTAAGCTTAAAAACCCGAAATATCACACACATTAATCGCATTATTACATACTTTAAATCTCTGCCACAGAATGCAGGTGTGTGTCAACGCTCTAAGTATGTTGACAGGCAAGTTACAGTCCTGTGGTGAAAAAAACAGATATAGATTACTTGCATACTGTGTTTTATTATTGCCTTACATACACATGTTGTATACAAAATATCAACATTTTAGGAACTGCCAAGGTTAGTTTTTACATGTTTGGTATCATTATATGTGGAGTGTAAGGTTGTCACAGTATGTATGTTAAGTATTTTAATAGACTCTGTATTGTAACACTTTTTGGTTTTTTTGGGGGGATAGGTACTTGTGATGTATTTTGGGTTCAATAGTCCTTGAAGCAAACAAGTAAATCAACAAAAAATTGTGTGGATATGTGACTCCTAATGCAATGCATTGATTTTAAGATGAATTATTTTATTCAGGAATGTGAGCAATGCATTTTCTGAATACTTTAATTCCAAAGCAGTCATTCCTTCTCTGTAAAAATTAGTGGCCTACAGTAGAAATACAAGTACCAGAAGTTTGCTGTACTTCTGTGTACAGAAGCATACTTCTGTGTGCAGGTACGTGGTACTAACACAACAGACAGCACCTGGTTTGGCTGACACAGATGTGATGGCACCTTCTCTTCTGAAAGGCCCTTCTTCTCCTTCATTTGTAGCCACAGTACTCATAGGAAAGTTACCAGTTTGTGTGTTTCATACCTGGACTGGAGACAGAGCAGACTGCTTTTAAGTAGAAAGAGTCGGCAGTAATTACCAGGCTGGGAAGTGAGACATTCTGGGTGAGCCTAAAAGGAGAATCCATTCATTTGTAGCTTAATAATACATTTATATTTCCAGCCTTTTACCATATATGCTACACCTCCCTCCACTAGAAATAGCACTGGGGTAAGCACTCTGCCCCTCTCTTTGTCACCTGCAAGATGTGCTCGGAGGCTGCACTGCTGATGCCCCATGGAGCTGTGGGGTGCCCCAGGAGGAGCAGGGACTGGGATGGCAGTGGCGAAAATGCTCCTCAGCAAGTCTGCCAGCAGCTGTAACCTACCAGAAGGTAGAAGTGCAAGGATAAACTTTAACCTGCCAAGGACAGTACTGTGGCTGTGCCCACCACAGATGAAGAACAGCATGAGTCCTCACCAACATAAGCCCGTCCCCACCCCAAAGATGGTGCTTTCGAAGTGGGGAAAAAATAAATTCCCACTGCTGGAGCAGGGTTTGCTCTGGCAAGCAGTGTTGCTCTGCTCTTGCAGAATAATGGCATCTTTCAATGCTGTCTGGGAGGCCCAGCTGTCAAGGTGAGAAAACCAAATTTTTTAATTGTCAATGCTTTTCCTTCTGTATTAACAATCTAAAGGAGATGCTGTTTTACTGCAAGTGCATTGGTGGGTTTTCATTTGACACCAGTTACTATCCCTTGAGATTTCATCTGAAATTAACCAGTTATCTGATGGAATTTCCTTTTATTCTCTACTGACACAAGGTGGATTTGAATCAAGGTTTAAAAGCATAAACAACTCTCTCTCATTACTAAGCTTCTGAGGTTTTTTTATATTATTTCTTATTTTTATTTTTTAAAAAATCCATAAAATATTAACCTCACTTTCTAGCTTCTGTTTGAGATGAATACCAGTAATCTGTGCATTTCAGCATATAACATTGCCAGAGGTGTTAAAATGAAAGTCTTTCTAAAGGTGTTTGGTGACTCATCTCCCAGTGGTGTTGTAAGAATTAATTAGCTACTGCCAGTACAGCATTATATAAATGCTAAGTATTATTGTTGACAGACTAAGGTTGTCGGTGCTGAGTGGCAACATGAGCTTTTTTACTGCCAGTGGGCTCCATCTCCAAGCAGAAGAGACCCCCTCTCAGGAATGGCAGGGTAAATCACTCTTCCTCACTTTTCAGTCTTTCTCTCTCACAGAATTACTGAAGATGGCACGAGTCATACTGGTGTCTTTTTGTGACACCAGTCCAAGAAGAATTTGCAATAAGCTAAAAATCAATTAAGTAGAAGTTTCCTCTACCTTTAACTGAATCGTAGAGCAATATCCCACAGAGAGAAGCATCAAGTCTCATTTGTCTGCTGTTCTGCAGCCACGCACTATGCAATCTAGGATCAATAAACCAAAACCTGGAGGGGCCACAAGGCACAACACTCATTTTTGCTGTACCAGGCATTTTCAAACTGATGCATTTATGGTTCCAGTCCCCAGAATGAGCAATGCAAGCAGTTGTAAATGTATATTCAGCTCATATTCCAGTTGCACAAACAACAATCATCAATCTTAAACGATGAATTTTAGCCATGACTGCTTAACTACTCTGATTCAAGTAGCTACTCTCCAGTGTCTTTCTATCTTTATATTCCAGAATGTACTGTGCCAGAGCTGGTTTTCTTCAATTTCTATTATTTTAGCAAATATAATCAGCAGAAGTGATGGATTCGTTAGAGAGGAAATTAAAGAGGTTAGAATCTGCAAAAAATTATAAACAGTCATGTGCACATGAGTTATGGGCAGTCTCTCTCTTTTTCTCTTCTTCCAGCATACACAACGTGCTAAAACATAATTATTTGAAAAATTCCTGACTTCCACTGGGGAAAAATAATGAGGCTGAGCATCACATAGAATTCAAACATGGCAAACTGCATTCCCCTTCATTATAGGTTGCTCTCTCCCTCATCCCTTTCTAAATGTCTTAATTTTACATATTTTCCATGTCTTCTCTATCTAAAGTTGCCTCTTTGCCAAGCACCAAAAAATGGTACCATATGAGACACACCAGCATATCTCACAGCAAAATAGCAATCAGGTTTTCAATTCTCACCTGAGAAGACCCTTGGGAAAAAATAATACCTTAGCTAACCTGTTGCTTAAAATTTCATTTTACAGAAATGCCCACCATGTTTTACCTTCTGCTAGTTCCCTGTCACAACAAAAAAAGTGAAAATAAAGCTTGTCAGTCACAGTGAAAGAAAACACAAATCAGACTAAATTTTGCCTGTTGAATTAAAAGTACAGATCAGGCCCTACCCTTGTGATTACCACCTAACAGCCTGTTCAAAAAGGGGAACTCGGACAAGCAAACTGCATTAAAAATACACACGCAGTAAATGCTTGTGCAGAAACAGGATGTTAAGGTGTCACCTGCAATGAATGCAAATATTCTGAGGACCAGAAAAGAAGTCACTCATTGCACAAATCTTAACATTTTTCTCATTGTTTCAGCATCAAGCCCAATTCAAATGTTAATCTAACGGTATTAAAAATAGATAAACTGGTGTTTCACTTTGAAGCATTTTCCAGAAGGTGATCACCTTCAGTGTTCAAAAAAAATTTCTATTATTTCCAGTTTAACATTACATGGGTTTAGCTTGCATGCTTGGTTTCTCATTATGCTGTTCTCTGCTAGAATAAAAAAACCCTCCAGTAACCACTATTTTCTTCCTACTTGTGGTACTTACACTCTGTAATTAAATACTCTGTCATCTTGTTTTAATAAGCTAAACTCTGAATCTTTACAGCCTTTCCATTTTCTTCAGTCCTTGAATTATTTCCTAGGCTCTTCTCTATGCCCTGCCCTCTGCAGCATCACCCATACAATATGAAGGAGGAAAAGTCACCTGCCTTCTACTATTTGCTGTTTCCCTGTTTCTGCTTCCAGTGTTAGCCTCCATATCCTCACGGCTAAAATTCACTGATTATTTTCTATGATCCCAACATCCTCTGTAGAGAACAGAAGCCTGTTTCTGAATAGCATCCAAATGTCTAGGGAAAAAAGCTTTTATTTCATTTGTATTTCCTACTTCTGCATGGGCAGTTTTGCTTTGACTGTACTAATAGATATTTTGTTTAACAGGGTCCTATTTTACTACACAGTCCAGGTTGTTTGGTACAACTGTTCTGCCCTCTTTCTTAATTACCATTCTGCCCATCTTTTCTCATCCACAATTTTTTCAGCAGAATAAACATTGCACGGTGCTATGGCTTATCACCAGTTCCTGCAAAGCTCCAGTAGAAGCATCTCCATTTGGAGGCAGTTCCCTTCGGTGATTGTTTTTGTGGGCCTGCCAGTTAGGCAGTTCTTAATCCATGTAATGCAGTGTGCTTGAATTACTCTGTACAGCATTATTTATTTAATCAGAAAGCCATGTAGTACTAACTCAAGTGTCCAGAATATGTCCAAGAAGACTACAAGTTTGGAAAATAAAGGAATTTGCATGGAAGTAATCTCCTCAGAGAATGAAAACATATTTATTGGACCATTTTCTATAAAATAACAGAGTTGTACTGATTACACATATATTTTTTAATCAGTGGAAAACTAGCTTTCTTATCATATTGCCTGGGAATGAATACATGCATAATTCTCCACAGGTATCTGGGTCATGCTACCTGACATCTGGAAAACTGTTACAATATTAGCACTCAGAATTCTTTAATGTTCCTAGTATGCCACAATTTATAATCATACTTAGATCAGGGATTACCTCCACCAGTTTCTTCAGGCTGGTGAATGCAAGTTGACTGGCCCTATTCATCTGAATTGCCAATCTAACACCACATTTGAATAAACATTGGTAACACGCCAAGTTGCTGTACCCTAGTCCTCTTCCCTTTGCTGATCTTGTAACTCCCAATGTATTTCTGCAGAAGGTAACCCAGAGAGCTGTGCTGAAGTAGTGTGATAAAATAATATTCATAATGAAAGATGCAGTTCCCCAAACCCAAAAACGTACAAGCACTGTTAGTCCACTGATAGATTTGTTACCTGTGCATATGAATGAGTGACTGAACATGAAAATACTCAGATTTATAAGTTCCAGCATTTGTGCTTTTTTTTCCAAGAAGTTCATAAGAAGTTTTCCTGTCACTATGGCATCCACTTTTGGAAAGCAGTGCCTATTTCCTAACCTCTTTTTAATCCCTGTGATCCCCATAATCATGAGTGACATTGCCTTGGTGCCAGATTACCTGAGACATTCTCCACCCTCTTCATCTCATTCAAAAATTCTCTTTGGGCAAGATCTTTTGTCCAAATTTCTACTTTAAATCTTATATTCCTGGATTGCCGCATAGTCTAATAATTATGTATCATGATTCTTATCTGCTCATGATTCACCTTAATTCATTCAAACAAAGCCTTTTTGTGCCATTCTTTCCTGCAGTTTATACGGCACACTGAACATGCTAGAATTAATTTAATTTTATGCACTATTTTGTTGAAAGCTGGAGTGAGTGTTGTTATAAGGAAGACTGCTTTGTGGTTGTGTGCAGCACAGTAAATGCCCACCACCTTTTACTTGGAGACAAGACGTGTGTGGGCCTCATTGATACATTGCCAGGGGATGCAGGGTGAATGTTTTCAAGATGAGATGAGGGAAACAATTTGTGGAATACTTCTGTATCGCTCGCAGTTAGCGTGTAGGCTGCTGCCAAATGCTGGTTATTGTCTTCCTTCCTGAAGCAGTACCGCTCGAACACTGCAGCACAATGCTATTTTCAGCTCCTTGACGAGATGATTACAATGTAAAGTCACGCTGCGTGACCAACATGCCAGGTGTTTGCTGTTCTAACTCCACTTTTATTACTTTGGGGATGAGAGAATGATGAAGGGAGGGATCGGAGTTACTTAGGAGATTTTCCAACAGCAGGTCAGCTTAGATAGCTGGGCTATTTTTGCTTAAGGCATTGGTATACTGTATATGTCCTTTTTTCTGTTTTCCGTTTTACAAGCAAACTGCAGCAATAAAATTAGCCAAAATAAAATGCAGTCTGTTAAGAATTTCCAAAGCAAAGTTTGCACTTCTGAAAGGTTAAGATAGTGTCAAACAGGTAGGTTTTTCCTCCGCAGAATAGGTATTGAGAAGGCTGCAGTGGAGCAAAGTCCCCAAACTACACAGCTTATCTGCTCACTGGCACACAGTGGGGTGGAAGGGAGAGGAGAGATGTAGTACAGATACCTTTTTCTTGCAGACCTTGAGTCCCCTGCCAAGCCTATAAAAATTTGAAAACTTAAAGACGGCCCTTGTGATTATGTTTTTTAATATGCTTTCTTTTGAGCAGGAATAGAAAAGAGATCAGATACACTACTTCAAAATCAAATAGCTGTAACAATTGATAACTAACATGTTTTTTTCTGAATGTGTGTTTCATATACTACAACCAAAAGACATAATTCCCATTCTGATCTCAGAGCAGCAAAATTTTCCAAAGGGTGTCTCATAACTAACAACTGATAAACACAAACATGTTTCAAGATATATATTTTAAATCCAAAAAGACTCAAGTCTGACTGTGTTGCTGGATCCAGATGCATTTCAAGATATCTGGCCTATATTAGCAATTTCTCTTTCTGATGGAAATGGGTCTAAGTCCAGTATGA